>JAJEKB010021351.1:116408-157026 GCA_022393335.1 Macrotrachela quadricornifera
GGAGGATCAAGATTAAATGAAGAAATTCCTTGGATGTTACAAATCATGTTATATATAGAACAAATCATACGATGGTGTGGTGGGCAAATATTAATTGATAGTTACGTATGAAGAATAGTAATTTCAGTTAGACTTCTTCCAATGGACGATTTCATTAACTGCTTGCATGCACAATTATTTTTCTACCTTCATCTTTGCAATTTCTTCTCACTTATGATTAATATTCTGTCTGCGTTATAAGCTTAAGGTCCACTTTTTTCTGTTTTTTTAATATTTGTGCTTCGCTCTTCTAACGGTAAGAAACATAGTTGATTTATATATGTTAGTGGTCGATTATTTGAAATTTATTGGCGATAAATGTAAAAAATTTAAAAGATCTTTTCCTGAAATCATTCCTACTATAATCGATACTAATCAATATTTCTTTCATAATAAATATAAATTCGATGACACAACATGTTATCACAATCATCGGCCTTAGATTTACTCAGTGAGACAACGTTAATAATAAGAAAAAAAGTTTTCTCTGTTCTTCCATTATAGAATTCGATCGAATAATATCTAGCCAAATTGTTGCTTGTAGCATAAAATTAAATTCGAGAACCTTCAAGACATTGTTATTAATTCTATAAATGATAAATTGCAACAGCTTCCAAATTCTTAACAATCTTCGGAACAGACATGTAATTTTTAGTCTCAATAGTTTACAACCTCCGATTGTTTATAAGAATGGTCTCATTGAAAAATCAAGCAACTTCTCGAAGAAATTAACAATTCAAGTTTTATAGTGCTTGACGATGAGGTTTAGTAAAAATGGTATGGTTAAAAGGTGTCCTATAAAAAATTATTCTAGATTGAAAGATATGGAAAACTATACGTGGAAACACATTTGGAATCTGATCAAATAGGAACCCAATCTTTTTTTTACAAAGGACAATCATAAGTTCCGGAAGTATTTTCGTTTTTACTGAGTAAATCATAGTTTTGAAAATCTTTCTTTTGAACGAATTTCTGAATATTTGATAAAAAAATATTTTCAAAACTATGATTGACCCAATAAAAACAAGTTTATTTTGAGAACTTTTTAATCAGTCCATCCCATGTAAAAATGGTTCATTAAATTGAAATTTAACAAAATTTAACAAAACTTAATGTTACCTTTTTGACCTTGAAAACGCGTTAAAAATTATATTTTAACCGACTCTCATGCATTTTTCTTCGTTTTCAAGTGTAAACGACGAGTACTACGTGAAAGTCCGTTAAAAGACCAATCTTTAACGCATTTTTAAGGTCAAAAACGTAACATCAAGTTTTGTTAAATCTCAATTTAACGAACCATTTTTACATGGGATGTAACTAAACACAATTAATCTTATCATTATTTGTGTTTTCGAGGATCCCTAACTGTCAAATGAGAAACGAAATTTTGTTTGTTTCAAATATTACGGGTTCTGTCTACATGAATTTATCAGGAAAATGCATTGTATATATAAAAATTAGATTTCTTATATGAACGTGTAACTTGAAAATTACGTTTTTCTTTTGTTATGAACATGAAGGAATTAAGAATCTTTTAATATTTCAAGAATTAATTTAGTTTTATTAGAAAAAATCAAACTGTTTTTAATCATATTTTCAAATAATTTTAGCATACGTTACAAAAATAATTTTACTACATTTTATTCTTTTTTATATGGAAGACAGAATTAGAGTAATGTTCAATGATTTCATTCTTTGTAATGTAATTTGAAAAGTTTTAATTTCCATAGGATTGAGTGTAACGATTGTATTCTTTAAATAATTTAAATCCAGGGGCGTACCGCACAGTGGGACATACCAGGCGGACATGTAACTTTTTTGGGTTGAAAATGGATTTGCATAGCTTAGAAGTGGCCATACATCACTTAGAATATCATCCTAAACAAAATAAACCATTTTTTGAAAAAACAAATTTTTGCTCAAAAAAAGCCTGTGGGGGACCTCAGCCACATTTCTCGAAACAATTTTTTTATTAGAAAATATATATCGTTTTGTACACCATTCGACGCGGTTTTACGTGCCAATTCCGAATATCACCTTGGTTTTTCGTTAAGATGCTTATTTAAGGAAAAAAAACACAGATGACTTTTTTTCTAAGTTTTCCCTGCATAAAGGTCAAAATTTTTTTTTCAGAAAACTGCTTTTATTATATATGATTCGACGCAGCTCGGCGAGCTGGTTCCGAATATCACTTTAGTTTTGCACCAAAATGATGCCTTGTTTCAAAAAAATAGGGATTCGGCGGCAAAAACCTCATTTTTTAGGAGACTCATAGCACCGGTTAAACTCAACACCGCAAAGTTGCGCTATGGCCAGCGATGAATCAGACATGGAAGAATAATTACTGAAAGTTTGAGATCGATCGCACTTAAACTCTTTGTAGCGTTTTAAAAATACGGAAAGGGTGTTTTTCAAAAGTTTGTCGAGCCAGGAACCAATTTTTTTTTTTTAGAAATACTACTTGTTATATATGATTCGATGCAGTTTCGTGAGCTGATTCCGAATATCACGTTGGTTTTGTGTCAAAATATTCTCATTTTCTCAAAATGAGCCATTCCTGGGCGGAAACCTGGGTTTTTGTGAGGCCCCTAGCTCGGCCTGTGTTCACTAATGCAACATTGCGCTATGGTCAATGATAAATCACCCAAAGAAGAATGGATGGTAAAAATTTGAGCTCAATCGGGCGAAAATTCTTTGTAGCGTTCACAAAATACGGTCTGACCTGTTTTTTGACGTAGTATGGGTCCAACAATAATTTTTTTTCTATCCCATTTTTGGTTCAATCGAAATAATTTTTTCATGCAATATAGCTTATTTGTCAATCATTCGTTTCAGATAGTTTTTCTTTTTAAAATGTTTTGAGAAGTTCAGAAAAAGAATGGTTTCCGTATAATTATCGATTTATGAACAATTTTTGAGAATGAGCATTTTTAGGGGTATGACTTGATTTCTGGAAATTTAGTTTTAGGGTAAGATAGACTGGCCATAGACGTATTCATTCCAATATTTGAACTTTGGAAAATAGAGATATCGGTCATGTCCGCCTGGTTCCCCACTGTGTGTTGTCGTCGAATTCATCAGAAAGAAACCTAAAACGTTTGAATGGTTTGCTAATGCAACTATACAACCAGGACCAATAAACTGAAAAACATAATACTCAAGGTGAAAAAAATTGAATATTTATTATCTCATTTATAACTTTTTCACAAATATGAGTGGTTCCTTCAAATGAATCATTTATTGTTATTTTTTTCGATCGGTATTTAGTTAAATTTTTATTTAATTTATTGTCATATTGCAATTTGAGTTGTATTGCAAGTTCATCAATTATGGTACACACATTAGAAACTTCCACAGATGTATCGGATTTACTAAATCCTATTCAAATTAAAAAAAGAGCAAATTGTTGTTCACTATTTGTAAAAATGAATATACCGGAACATGTTGTAATTAAACTATAGGAAGCAAGACCTTTTTTCATATATTTACAGTTATCAAGTAAAATTGTTGATTGATTTGAACAATAAGCTATTGACGACGTTGTAACTATACAGCAAGGACACGAACACCTTGAAGCAAGAACTTTGCTTATGTTTCAAAAATTTTTGTTATTTCTGATCCATAAATTTCAATAAGATTATAATCAGTCATATTTGCGTAATCAAAATTACGGCAGAAAAGATTCTCTGGTATTACATCAGTTGCCCTCTGAAATGAATAAATAAACTTTTAGTTTTAGAATTTGTAGTGAGAAAATAACTTTCAATGAAACTATTCTTTATTGTATTACAATAAGACATTCAGAAACTATCTTCGCTTGAAACTCTATTTAACCTTTTATCAAATTTCACTGAGCGTTTTAAATAATCTGGATTCATTTTCATATATGAGAAGCTGTAGGTACTAGAATCAGATCGATTTTTCATTATAAACTTTCCGTAAAAATCTTTTTATATTCGCGAATGTCCAAATCAGGATATTAATTCTTTATTTGAACTCGAATCCTTCTTTATCATTAAACACTTTAGCGTGCAACACAGTATGCAGATGGAATAGGAACATATCTAGCAACATCTTAATTTGTTTTTAATAAACTGGATAGTTCTTGTCTTATGCAAAATAAGTCACTATTTATTTAACGATGTATGATAGATTTTTTTTTTTAGCTAAAAATTCAGAAGTATAAGTTATGCTAAATTTGCCTAAAATGTTGTTACAACTTAAATTTCTATTTCTTCTAAGAGTAATGCTCTGGAAAAAAAACTAGATAATACGTTAAAGGCATTTTCTAAGTGCCGAAAAACTGAAAAAAAGTTAATTTTAAATAGAATAAAAAGTTAATTGTTGTGACGGCCTTCAAAAAACTATACCAACTTTTAGAAGTTGATGCCGGAGTAGCATAGACATTCGTTTCAGATAAATAGAAAATTTTGACCATGATAGAGGGCAAGCTCAGCAACAACAATTTAAAATGGCTTCATTTTTGGACGATTTTCTTGTGAATTATTGATGTAATAATATTTCGTTTAATATGTATAATGAACTGAAGGCACTTCGCTCATGTGAATTAAAAAACATTAATACTCTAACCCATGATGAACACATGAAAATATTGGTATACATGTCTCTATTTCTTTACCAACACATATTATGTCATTACCTAATATATATCAATCAACTTCTAGATCCCACTGTTTTTTTGCCATTTATCTATCAAAAACAATGATTATGTGGTTGTAAAACTCAATTTATATTCAATTATATCTTTTATTTCAAGAACTATTATCCTAAATGTAAATCAAAAAGCAAAAATAGCATTTTCTGTGACCAAAACTAGGAACATTAGTTTGTTTTCACTATGTAAAATAATTATAAATAAAAATAATAAGAAGTATAAATAAATACAAATATAAGCATAAATAACTTGAAAAAACTTGAGTGCCAATAAATATAAATCAAATCTCCAGTCATAAAATTAATATAAATAAAAGCTTTATATTCATAAAATGATAATAAAGAAAATCTTTATCTCTATTTTATAAATACAAGTGATACTTTTTTAGATCAAATTTTTTACATTAGTATTTAAGAATGCAAGAAAGTTAACTTACTCTATTTGAATATTGTACTACATAGTTTTTCATTATAGCACACCAATGAAATACTGAAATTATTTTAATATGATTATTTCGATTGTATAATTGGTGCATTTGAACCATGGTTTCTAAGAACTTATGTTGTTCCATTAGATAAGATTTTTTTTGAAGACTATCGAATCTGAAAAAGAAAATCAAATGAAGATTGTTTTTAGACCTGGCACTTTATCTTTTTTTTCCTATCAACGAAGTAAAGTAAACTAAAGTGAATTATAATATGGATAGAAGAAATACGAGTCACATTTTTCGTTCTATTGTTGTACATGTGGGGTAAAATGAATTTCTTTCTCGTCTGTCTTGTATCTCCACATGGAAAGGATATTTTTCTTGCATAGATAACGTTATATAACAGCAGAACGAAAGAGTGGCTCGTATTTCTTTCATCGCTAATACTTGAACTTTATCGTTCCTCCACTAGTCTGACTATTTAATTACTTGAAACCTATTGATGATAACTGTAAAAAATTTAAAAGCTCTTTTTCAGAAATCATTGTTACTACAATCGATACCAACCAGTATTTCTTTCATAATAAATATGAATTCGATAACACAACATTTTACCACAATCATCGGCCATGACATTACACAGCGAGACAACGTTAATAATAAGAAAAAGAGCTTTCGCTATTTCTCCATCATAAGATTCAATGAAATAATGTCTAACCATAATGATGCCTGAAGCATACGGTTAAATTTAAGAACCTTCAAGAGATTGTTATTAATTCTATAAATGATAAATTGCAACAGCTCCCATATTCTTAACAATCTTCGGAACAGAGATGTAATTTTTAGTCTCTCAATATTCTATGACTTTCGATTGTCTGTAAAAATGATCTCATTGAAAAATTAACAATTCAGATTATTATAATACTTGACGGTGAGGGTGAGCAAAAACGGCATAGTTCAAAGATGTTCCACGAGAAATTATATCACATTGGAAGATATGGATAACTACGTGGAAACATATTTTGAATTTGACTAGATAAGAAACTTACTGATTAAATCATAGTTTTGAAAATCTTTCTTTTGAACGAATATTCTGAACGTTTGATAAAAAAAATATTTTCAGAATTATGATTGACTCAATAAAAACGAATTTATTTTAAGAACATTTTAAGTAGTCTATGTAATTAAACACAATTAATTTCATCATTATTTGTATTTTCGAGGATATTTAATGGTCAAATGAGTAACAAGATTTTGTTTGCTTCAAATATTATGCATTTTTGTTTGGTTATCAGCAGCATGAAGGAAGTAAAAATCTTTCGATATTTCGAAAATTAATTTTATTTTATTAGAAAAATCAAACAATTGTTTTTAAGCATATTTTTAAAGAATTTTACTACATTTTATTTTATTTAATATGGAAGACAGAATAAGTATAATATTCAATGATTTTATTCAGTGTAATGTAATTTGAAAAGTTTTAATTTCCATTGGATTGAGTGTAACGACTATATTCTTCGAATAATTTGAACCTAAAATATCAAAAACTCAATATATTAACTAATAACAAATTTATTCATTTTTAAATACTTGTTGATTTCCAATAAGATGATTCATTATTATTTGTTTTCCAAACAAGACGTGTCATTTCACTCAATGGATAATTACCTGCAAGTGTTAATTCAATGAAATCATTAATTTTACCTAACTGATTAAATAAAATTTGTAAATCAATTTGAACTGGCTTTGAAAAAATTGCATCTTCATTTATTTCAAAGTAATGTTCAATTCGTATAAGATATATTTTTGGTGCCAATTGATCAAATGTTAATAAATGAATATTATATGGTAATGATTCATTTAATGCTGACCATGTTTGACGATAATTATTTGAATAATTAGCATAAGATATTTTTGGTAATGCATATGTACTAATTGGACTCATGAAAAGATGTTGAGCAGAAGGACGATGATAAAGAGCACTTGATTCAGGTGGTTCAAGAATAAGAAAATGTCTACCACGTATAACAAGACCTTTACCATATGCGGTTTCATTCATTGGTTCACCAACACCTTGTGAATCATCATAAAGTGTACGACGATGAACCATAAGTTCAACTGAACCATCATGCATACTTGAACCACCTTCAGATCGATCTTAAAATAAATTTAAAAAAGTTTATATATAAAATTTTGAAAAAAAAAATCCTTTTCAATACCTGTAAGTATTGTCATTTGTCTATGATTATCTTTAATCCAAATACGACTTACAACTGGATAATAATTTCCACTAACATTTTCATATACAGTATAATTATATGATAGTCGATAATCTCTTTTACGTTCAAGTACTTGACGTCCATTAGCATCCGTAAAAAAAATTCCATTACTTGGAATATCTGTATCATAACGCATAATTATTTCTTTACCAAGATTATCTTCAATTGGTATTGGTCCAACAATCCATTCAATTTCAACTATTCGTGCACCATCATAAACTCTTATTTCTTGACTAGCCCATTCATTATAAATAATTAATGCTGTTTGAACTTGATCAGCATATGTACATGTTCTTATTTATAATTATAGAATATTTTTAATGAAGAAGAATAATATTTTTATACTTACATATTACGTGAATTACTAACTGGTAATGTATTAGATGTTAATGGACGAAAGAAATAAGCACCTGATGCTTGAAATTCTGGACTAGAATTATTACCTAGAAAACCTAAAGTCAAAAATAATATAATTTCAAGACGCGTTAAAAACTAGCCTTAAACCAAATAAATCTATATGAAGTTTGAGTATAAATTTTTTTAAATTGACACATAGAATTTTGGACGTATCTCAGTTGTTCATTTCGAATCTGAATTAGACCATTAGAAAAAAATCCGTAAGTATTTCTTCAGACAACTTTTTTTATAGCTTTTCATAATGCATCTTATGGCGAAACGTGATCTACAAGGAATGTTAAAGTCTTTGTTTATCTCTCCCACAGACCATGATTTTTGTATAAAAATATGCGATACGTTTTATAATGCAAAGCGATTTTCCAATAAACAATTGAAAAAAGGCAATATTTAACTAATTATTAATTAATATATCCAAAAAATTCTGTGTTTTCATGACTAATGGATTAATTATTGCATGGTATTCTAATAGAACCGCTGAACTTTTGTTCAAGTATGATATCTTATTTGAGGGTAATGGTCTAGTCGAGGAATCCTGCAGCAAGGGTGCTAATAGCTTTTTAATAAATTTCAGCATTTACACCGAAATACGTCCTACATCATATTTACCGATTTAAAAAATTCTATATTCAATCAATTATTAATACTTACTTGTATACCAATAAAAACCTTGTGCAGAAAATACTGCTATAAGATTTTCATCTCTATTAGTAATATTATTTAAATTTCCTTGACCATCAAATTCAATTCGAAGATGCTTAATGATAAAAAAAACAAAATAATTTACAAATAAATCTTTTTTTATTTATTATTTACTTCATTTTGAAGTATGCATGCTTCATTATGTGTTATTCTTATTGTAGATTCTTCTTCCATTGTTGTATCAGCTAATAAAAATATATATTTATAAGAAATGAAAACTATTATTCATTACTTTTAGCTTCAAAATAATAAGTATTAAAACCAAGTGCTGGTATAGGTGTTCGAAATAATAATTCATATTGAGCAGAACTTGTTCGACCAGGAATATTTTTTGTTGGTTGAGATATTGGAATAAACTAAATAAATAAAAATATTTCAAAAGAAAAAATAAAATTAATTTCTTACATCAGCTGCAATCGTTTCACCTGTTGGACTTCGTATTGTATATTTTTTTGTAACTGGTACACGAACCATATTTTCAATTGGTTGAATATTTGGATTCCATATTGTTAATGTAAACTATTTAAGAATTTATAAATAAACAAAAAAAATTTTTCAAAAATAAGTTTTATTTACATTTTCTTGATTTTCAATTGGTATACATTCGCTTATATTTGAAAATGTACAAAGAAATTGCATTGGTATTGGTAATGTTTGATTTTCTTTTGATAATAATTTTTTATAAGCTTCATTAATAACATACTAAAAAGAAATTTTTTTAAAACAATTTGTTGTTTTTTCTTTTTTTACAAGTGCAGAATCAATTCCTTGTGATAATCGTTGTGCATAATCATCAGCAACATGTTGTTTTTCAGTTCCACTAACAGCATCATGATGTTGAACAACACCCATTGCTTCACCTATATATATATATTAATAATTAATTATATCGGAGAAAATATCTTTATTTATACTTAAAGGAAAAATTTTATCACGTAATGTCATATTTGAAAATGCATTAAGTTGTTTTGTTACTTGATGAATATTATTTGAATAACGTTCATATTGTTTTAATGCTGGTCTAGATGTAAAATAACCATTCCAAAGACCATGTTGACTATATGATATTGGAAAGAAATCATCTGTTTTTGTTGTCCAAGTTTTATTAGCTTGATTTAATGCATATAAATAACATGAAGGAGTAGAATAAAATAGATTAACATCACTTCCATTTGATTGCTAAATTGAATTTAGATTTTATTTTCTTATATTAATCTATTTCAAAAGTCTTCTATATAAAAGCGAAGTATCTCGATTATTACTTTTCAATTGCCCTAAGTATTTATCGATAATTACCTGAGCATTAACATATTTAATTAATTTTTCTAAATTTTTAAACCATTCATTTGAATTTTCATAATGAAAATCACTACCCATTGTCATCATTATATGATTTGTTGTAAAACTACGTGCCTAAAAACAAAAAAAAACATTATATATTAAATTCAAAGTAAAATCAACTTGAATATGTGCTGCATCAATAAATGCTTGAACTCGTTCTGGTACATCATAATCATGTAATCGTGGATCATCCTATATAAATATTATTTACAAAGAAAAAAAATCGAAATAATTAATTAACTTTAATAGGTTCATCATGACAACGAAAATCAAAACAAAAAGATTGTGGTGCTGTATAAACTCTTGGTAAAACACCAGTAAATAACCAACTTTGTTCATCTAAATTAGGATTTGCTTTCCAAATCATTTCCATTGTTTTAGTTATATTTCGTTGAATATAATCTTGAAAATCAATTCGTCCAAAAAATAATCCATCAAAACCCATCTAGAAAATTAAAATTTATTCAAAAAAAAAGAAATTCGTTTTTTAATCAAATTAACTAACAAGTGCAAAAAGTGATGCAACTTCTCTTGAATGACCAAATGGATCAATTTGCCAGCCAAGTTTAGGTCGACCACATTCTCCAAATTGATCACGTAAAAATTCTGCACCTAAACTATGTTGATCAATAATTGAATTATAATGTGTTACACCTTCATCATGCATTGACCATCCACCAGATATAAATTCAAGACGACGTTCATTAACAAGTTGTCGTACTGTATTTTTCATATCTTCAGTTTGTTGTATCCACCAACGCCAAAAAAAAGCTATTTCAACATAAATAAATCGACGATCAGGATTTTCAACTAATTCGGGAATAACTGAATCAAGAATATATTGAACAGCAGCATGTTGAATATCATTACGTTCTAAAATTAAATAAAAAATATGCATATTTAATAAAAAAAAAAAATTTCTAACGGCCATAATAATATTGTTCTACAGTTTTTAGCCAACCAACATCATCATGAGTATGTGGAACAATATGAACATTAAGTTTATCAGGTTTGCCTAAGTTACATGCCTATAAATGAGATATAAAATATTATTTTTAAGTTAAATAATAATGCTTACATCGTAACCACAACCATCGAATGGTTTCAATGGTGCTCCAAAACATTCAAAAATAAAGACAGTAAATACAATTACACAATACATCCTAATGCGCATTTTTTTTAATCTTTTAATTGAAATGAAAAATTAGTAAATTAAATGAAAATTATAAAGTATAACCAAATAAAAAAAAAGATAACATGATATTAAATGAAAATGTTGGTATTTGGCATACCTTTTATTTACGAAGGGGTTATCATGATAAGGCTATATGCTGAAAATAGTTGTGTAAGTATTTTCTAACAAGACTCAACTGATATCATTTGGTTTTAATCAAATATTTAAACTAGACACTATTCATATACAATCATAAATAAAACATAATGTATTAGTTTTTGGAATAATACAAGAATTTATTATTCTATTTAATATCTATTAACAGTAATGACAATTAATCTACACATGTTGATTAATTAACATAAAAAGAGTAATGAGGTTTTATAACTGAATATTGATTATAATGAATTTTAAAAAAAAATTGTTGAATGTCATTTAAGAACAGATTTTGAAGATACGAAGAGAAACAAAAGAAAACTGTACTTAAAAAATTTCCTTTAATATTTACTCAATATTTGAAACAGAAAATTTTGGATGTATTTCAATAAATAAATTTGAACGTAATATATTCATCTTTGTAATTACATTTTATTTTCAGTTCATTTGTTTGATGAATTACTTTAAGCTGAAAGCTAAGGATGTAATATTAATATGACAAATGTCAAATTATGCTGATGGCAAATATTATTTATTCAAAATTTTCTAGGATGTATTATGTAAAGAGTTTAAATTTGTTTTTCTCTCTACTTTCTATGATAGCTTTATTTAAATCTGTAAATATTACATTTCAAAATTATTTTGCTACTTGATCAAGAAATAAAAAGAGATTTTTTTCTTTTATATTATATTAAGTAATAGGAAAAACAATAGTGTATACAATTTAGTTTGTTATCAAGATTTATTTTAATTTTGTACTGTTTTTCACGTAGTTTATACTGAATAAACTAAAGTTTTTTTAATAGCTTATCTTATTAACTATAAAATAAATCATTATGACAGACAATCATATAAAAGTATGATTGATGTGATATTGTCTGTGCGTGTACACAATTTATCTATTAATGAAATAAATAAATTCTTTTATTAATATAAAATAACATATGTCTTTGCTCATTTTTTCAAATGAATTTTTTAAGAAAGTACATATGTTATGAAGAAATAACGGTTTTTAATATTATTTGTCTTTTGTATGTGTATCAAGAAATGCTCATAGGTAACTTTTCTGCTCCATCTGTAATATTATATTATGAATCTTTTTTCTTAATTTCTGTTGGTTAATCAGCTACTGTTTATTTAATATACTTACTAATATCATTTAATTATAGATGCATATCTTTCAAATACTCTCATCGACCTTCATGTTTTTATCTAATACACTGGGTGTTATATGTTCTCTAATATTCATTGGAGTTGTAGCAATTGATCGTCGTCGTTGTACACCAATTATCTTAATTGGTCTTAATACTGCTTTAGCTGGGTTTGTTGTTAATATAATTTATGGATCTCAAGCACTTTATCAAATACTAACTGATGGTTTTGATATGTTATGTGTATTTCGAGGTTCTCTTCTATATACCTCATCAGGTCTCTTCTATCATACTCTTTGTATTCAAGCATTTTATCGTTTATTTGTAACTATATTTGCTCAAAAACGATATCTTCAATCAGCACGTGTTATTATACCTATTGTTATTATTCAATGGATTATTTCTAGTACTTTTGCAATTCCTATTTTATTACTTGATCGAATAAAATTTCAAGCAGATGGGAAAATTTGTCAGGTACTTGTAATGACAAATTTTTTAATTATAAATTTGCATCTTAAACCTCTATAAAAGTAAAATAAATATAAAACTATTTTCTTTTATGTATATTTACATAGGATAGTCAAAAAGTTCTGTCACATTCGTATATCTGTATGAAGAAACGACACTCCATTCATCTTTCTATTTTGCATAATCGAGGTAGTTGTTTTGGTATTATATGAAAAATTTCATCCTTCTAACCAACTCCTAATATATCATTTTGAAGTAAAGAATAGGTAAAAAATTTACTTCCCAGTTAATACCCTTTCTTAACTGTTACAGCTGGTGATCACACAGTCCATATTGAATACCATTCGACGACTAATTATTTTGTAACCGAGTGTGAGATGAATAGATCTCGTGAATAATAACTTCATTACTGTAACAATGAAGTATATAGTGACGTTATTCAATATGTGGCTCAAAAAATGTGATAAAAAACTATGGGACAATATCGTATCGATATTACTTCATTCGATAACGTCTTTATCACTGAACACAATCATTTTTAACTAATATAGATAGTTTTGTCCACTATTCGAGAAACCACCAAATGATAAACGTCAACCTGGATGTCATTAGAGGATCGTCTTATGTGATCGTTTTTGGGTTCAAAATGATATCCTAGGAGTTGATTAGAAGGATGAAACTTTCCATATAATATCGAAACAGCTACCTCGACTATATGATATAAAAAAGTGAATGGAATGTCAATTTTCCATACAGATATAAGAAAGTGACCGAACTTTTTGATCATTCTATGTATTAATAGATTAGAGATTCTCGAAATATAAAATTGCATAGCATCGATTGATTGAGATAAACTTTACTTTTATTTGAAGAATTATTCCTATCTACAGTCTCTTTTCATCTCTTCTCTCCTATTCAAGTAAATAGAATATATATACATTCAATAAAAATATTTTTTCTTACTAGACAGACATCAGCAAATCTAATTCCATCTATATATTGTATTTGAAAAAGCGGTTTTTAATTGAATAGTAGTGTCTTTATGTGTAAAATACATTCTTGATCTGTGAAGATGAATAAATCGACACAACATACATTTATTAAAACGATACAAACTGAGGAGCAAAGATTATTTTGTGAAATACATCTTAAATAAAAATAATTTTCATTTATTTTATATTATATTTCTTGTAGGTACTGTTAAATGATATATTTAGTTATGTATATGTTGCAACATTTATTTATTTCGTACCAATAACAATAATTATTTTTATTTATATTGCAATATTAAAATATATGAAACGAAATATTATAATTGCTGGTGTTCGACAACATGCAATTGAACAAACACGTCGTCAACGTGATCTTCGATTTATGCAACGTATTCTTATTCTCGTCATCGTACCATTTATAACTGGTTTTCCTTATGTTTCTTTCTTCTTTTATGTTAATATCAGTCACTTACCATTACCATCATATGCTCTTGGAATAAGTTTTATGTTTATTGCTTTTGGTCAAAGTATAGTTATGCCACTCACTATAATTTATACTGAAGAAGTCAGAAAAGCTCTTTTAAATAGTTTGGAAAAAATATTTCCATGTATTCGAACGACACGTGTGCAAGATATGACTAGTGTGAATATTGCTTTGGGACCAGTTGGACCAACAGCTAAATAACAATACTATATATACAAATTATCTATTACTTTTATTTGTCGATTTTGTAGGAAGCAAGACTAGAACTATTCAATATTATTACCTTGAATTATGTTTTTTTCTTTTCTCAAAATGACATTTGTTGTTATATATATATTAGTAAATAGAAAGTATTCAATCTAATAAATATTTGCCTGTTTGCTATTCATTTGGACCCGGTACGATCAAACACAATGAAGTTTTCGCACAGAACATCCTTTCAACCAGGAAAAGGTCATAGGGTAGTTTTTGACTCTAAATTTTCACATAAGGGGAGGTCTTTGCCCCCTCCTATCGTCAGACTTACTACAATAAATGTCTTTTTCAGAGAATTTGTGCATAGGATTGTTTTCTCAATAATTCAAGAACGAAAGTATATAAAAACCTGTGCTTTTTGCCATTGCACATAAGACATTTTAGAATATTCGAAAAAGATGAACAGAATGTATAAAAAGAAAAGAGCAAATATATGAATGAAAATATCTATCGAATGAATAAAACAACAAGTGAAATAAAATTCCATTACTCATAACTCATAATCTATATATGAAAAGAAGAAGTTGTATCTGTTTGTCTGTTTATTATACATTCAGACATCGCACAAGCTAGTGGTGCAAAACTTTTCATAACATACTCTTAGCTTCCGAGGAGAATGGAGAGGGTTGGAGTAAAATTCCACACAGGCCATGATACATTCCAATTTTTACCAATCTTTCAAAAAGTTCAGAGCATTTGCTGCCATTCTAAGAATATTCAACTGTTACTGTCACTTTTTTGTAGCCGGTATTTGTATAAAGTATGGCAATAGGTATGAGTTAAGTAAAAGACATTCACATCCTCACACTATTTACTGAATTATTCGATATAAGAATGAGTGCAAGTGTCTGCACGGCGGGTTATGTAGTGATAATAAATGAAAAGGTCTCAAGCAAGGCCTAATGTTTAAATAATAAATGATAAAAGATACTTTTTTTTAATATGTTATATTACAATAAAATCTCCATAATTTTATCGAAAAGGAAACAAATATTGATTTCATATAATTTTTATTCATCGAATACACTTTTGTACAAGTTAACTTTGTTAATATTCATTTGATATGTATTTATATAAAAGTATCAGAAAAGATTATTTGTATATAATATTTAGTCAATTATATCTTAGGATTAAATTAGAACATAAATGTAAAAAAGAAAAATAACAATTAATAATTACTGATAGTTATCATCTTACACAAGAACCTTTCTCATCAAATTTAATCATTTTTATAGATTGTCAAAATTTTCAAAAAATTTCAGCCTAATATGCATGTGATATATAAAAATTTAAACAATTTTATTTTTAAAATATTATGGATCTAAATGTACTGTGTGTTCCAAAATGATTGCAATATCATTTCTTTCGCGAATATTTCATCATAGACAAATAATCTAATCTTAATTCTTTTCCAAAAGATGTGTCGTTGAAAGCTTAACAAAATCTGTATCAGCAAGGTTCTTACTACCAAATAAAAACATTCTCGAACCCTTTTTATAATTTCAAATATAGGCTTCCATTTTTGTGATAGAAAATTTATCAGAACATGTTAGTAAGGATGTGATTTGACATTTTTTATAGTTTTCAACGACGTATCTTTTGGAAGAAAGTCAAGAATACGTCATTGGTTCGTGCCGAAATATTCACAAAAGAAATAATGTTGCAATCATTTTGGAATATCTAGTAGTTTTCAAAGAATGAGAAAAGCATTCACAAAAGTTGTCTTACTGGTATTGATTAAATTAATAGTTCTATATGAAAATCTCTATAGATTTCAAAGAAATCAAATTTTAAAACAGGAATTCTTTGAAGTTTTGTATAGAGCACATCGTTATCTATGAATGCATCGGAATTTCTTATTATTAAAGGATATTTCCACTATTTTTGACCACAACTGTCACTCAGTCATAATACAACCGGTAGAGGTAAAAATTTTTACAGAATGCTTTCAGCAGATCTGAAGCAGTTTCCATGTTCATTTTGTCTGATTTCGATCTTTCACTTTAATCAGTATGACTGAAAATGTTTGTATAAAAAGAGAAGGAATTGAGATTTTTTAAAAAGGTCAATTTTAGCTTTTCAAAAGTGCTTTGACTATCTTCAGGCGAAGTTTTAGTCCGATTGGACAAAGTTAGAAGAAGTCACAAACAATCAAGAGAACACAGAACCTTTCTCAAATTTCTCTCAATATGTTCTTTAGAACCTTTTTACTCAAATATGGATTCTGTTATTTCTCAATGATCTATCTTTGGTAAAAATTTCAGTTCAATCCATTGTACTCGGACTAAAAAATAGACATCATCAAAAAGTAGATTCTAACCTCAGGTACTTCAGTCATGTCTAAAGAATTATACTGAAATCGTCTTTTCTAGTTTTTTGATTCTGGATTTTGCAATATATACTTCTATTAATTGAATTCAATCTATTTTTCTTGTTAATATTTTCTCTGCCAACATTTCTGTTAAGATTCAATTCTGCATTTTTATCATATATAGACTGATTTTTGTGTAAATTATTTCAACAACCCAATAAATACTGAGTCTGTTCGTTCTCTTAATTGAATTCATTTATTGCATCCTTTTTTATCATTTCACACTGTTTCATTTTTTATTAATAAAACAATATTTCAAATATCAATTTTGATTTTTTAAGTATCTACTTATATAAATACATTATTTTCTTCTTCTTATTTATATTATATCTCTATTTTGCATTTGATCTTCTTTTTGATGCATTAATCTTGAAAGACGATTGCCTAACACCATTAGTATTTATAAGTGTAAGCAGCATGACTAATCCTTGACCGAAAGCAATAAACATAAAACTTATTCTATGACCATATGATGGTAATGCAAAGTGACTGATATTAACATAAAAGAAAAAAGAAACATAAGGAAAACCAGTTAGAAAAGGTATGATAACAAGAATAAGAATACGTTGAATAAATCGAAGTTCACGTTGACGACGTTTTTGTTCAATTACACGTTGACGAATACCGACAGTTAAAAGATTTCGTTTCATATATTTTAATAAGGCAATATAAATAAAAATAATTATTGTTATTGGTAAAAAATAAATAAATGATGCAAGATATACAAAACTAAATATATCATTTATTGATACCTAAAAATAAACAAAATCATTTCATACAAATTAAGAATAACATCTTCACTCATTTCATTACTTATTAAGATTTAAAATACCAAGTGAATAATGGAAAATATCTATTTATAGTATCTCTTCTCATCATTTTTGAAGTTTTATTATTTCTAACAAAAAAATTTTAGGTAAAAGAAAATATGAGTAACATAGGGTATTTCTATTAGAATTTTACTCGTTTAATTTAATCGAGTGGAAAAAATTCAGTAGAACTCGCAGTACTTAATTAGTGTAATTAACTTTAAAAAACATCATCATATTATCATTCATCCATCAAGCATTTTTAATCACCTGACAGATTCGACCTGATGGTTGAAACTTTATTCGATCAATTAATAGAATAGGAATTGCAAAAGTGCTAGAAATAATCCATTGAATAATAACAATAGGTATAATAACACGTGCTGATTGAAGATATCGTTTTTGAGCAAATATAGTTACAAATAAACGATAAAATGCTTGAATACAAAGAGTATGATAGAAAAGACCCGTTGAGCTATGTAAAAGAAAACCTCGAAATACACATAACGTATCAAAACTATCACTTGTTATTTGATGAATTGCTTGAGATGCATAAATTATATTAACAATAAATCCAGCTAAAGCGGTATTAAGACCAATTAAGATAATTGGTGTACAACAACGACGATCAATTGCTACAACTCCAATGAATATTAGAGAACATATAACACCTACTGTACTACATAAAAACATGAAGATTGATGAGAGTATTTCAAATGCAGCCATTTGTATGAAAATGGAAAAGTTAAGAGTCTTTGATTAATATCTTATTATTATTCAACAGGAAATTCTAAAGATTAGGAATGAATGCTTTTTAAAAAAGTGAATCTAGAATCAAAAAGCGCACGTTCATAAAATAACAGAAAAATATACATTATTATAGAAGTCTTTTTTTTTCAAATATCTCTTATAATGTAGACTTGCTGAAATAGATACAGAATAAATGGTAGAATCATTCTCTTTTGAACATTAGTTGAAGCTTCATTAAAATATATTTCCGTAGTCTAGATAAAAGGAAAGATTAGACGCATTCAAAGATGTCTTTCAAATTTTCTTTTGAAAAAAATCACACATGCTACAGAAAACATATAGTCATTATGCTTTTCTTTGAATATATATACTCTATTCATAAGAAAATAGATTTTTTTATATAAAAGTGGAGTATATAATTTATATCAAAGACGTCATTTTCAAATAATAATCGGCTATAATTCATAAGAAATGGATATTAAAGTATAACTTTCAATAGTATTGATTGTTGAAGTATATTATTTTTCGTATATCTTGCTATTCTATCGGGTGGGTCATAAAGAGTGATGGTCTCCATATTTCGTCAATATTTTGCTCGATTTTCAATGCTCAGGCTTTAACATTTTTTTCCAATGATGCGTCATTTAATTCTATTCAATACTGTGGGAAGAGAAATTGTTCCAATGAATAGTTGAGAAATTATATCTGGTCAATACTGCGATACTCTCAAGAAGCCCATTTTCAAATGCGTTTTTTTTACGCAACTCATTATTTCTCTTCTGCTGATTAAGTAGATGTGAAGTCACTCTAATGGATGTTTCCTATGCTTTCAGGTGCGTTCTTTCTAACAGAGCTCAAAGAAAAATGCTTTAATAAGATTATGAAGTTGTGAAGGCTAGCCTTCGCGAAAAACGAGTTGGAAACGCTTGTCATAAATCCGATAAACGTCAGATACAGCAGAGAAGATCTTAGTGACAGTTTGCTTCTATGCAAATTATAGGGAAGATACTTTCCTTCAACTTGGTAGTAACTCTATATAGGTTTTGATTTGAAATTAGACGTAACTAAATCAAAATTCCGATGAGCCAAAATTGACGATCTTCAAAACAAGTATTAGATGAATAACGGAAAAGTTTTGTTCTACTACATTCAGTGTCTCATAAAAAGGATTCTCGTGTCTGATAGAACTTTTCATATATTACAAAATGGCGTATTCAGTTTCCTAAAAGTCTGATCAAAGAGCAACCCAACATTGTAAAAACAAAAAACAGCGATTTGAACGTAGGCTACTAGGAAGTATCGTAGTGTTGACCAGATATGATTTCTCAGCTTTTCATCGAAAGAATTTTTTTTCCTACAGTTTTGTAGAGAATTGAATGGCGCATCTTTTAAAAAAATGTTGAAGCCCAAGCAATGAAAATCGAGCCAGATATTGGCGAAATACGGAGAGCATCATTCTTTATGGTCCACCCGCCATTATTCAATCTATTATTATCAATCTGGTATTTATCATATAATTCCCTTTAGTTTATAATTGCTTTCATTATGAAATATGTCTTTCCTCTCAATAGAGTCTCAGTACCTGTGAATTTTATTATTATAATACATATATTAACTATTTACATGACAGACCATTGCAATACTTGCAATAATACTTCATTAATCGATATCGTTTTTGAAATACTACATTACTAAAAACTTTGTAACAATAGTTTTCGATATTTGACAATATTTTCTTGTAACATTCTCTTTTCTTTCTGAGAATAATACCTAAAACTTAAGTAATGTTTATTATCATATATAGAAATTACCGTCTAGAAGATAAATAAGCCATAGAATATCTGGTTTATTTAATAAATTAAAAAATAAAAAAAAACAGAATTACAAGCTTAATACATAATCATGCTTATTTTCTTTATGTTAAAATATAGTAACAAGTTGAAATATTTCAATAAAAGAAAAGAACTAAAAGCTGAAATTTGAACTTTGTCAAAAATATCAATCAAATGAAACTTTCAAATATCGATTGTATACAGCACTAACTGTCTAACGGGTGAAGCAGAAAAAAAATTACTTTTTTATCTTCCTCATTGTGCATTCAGTTTTCATCCGATTATCTTGAAGTTTTTTTTAAAACATTTGCCATTGAGTTCTCTAGAAAATCATATGCTTTTTATTTTCGTAAGTAATCAAAATGATTTTCTTTCAAACTTTACAATCGATCCGTAAAACTGTCGCAACTTTCAAAAACTACAGTTTCTCGAATTTTCTTTACTGCTCGCTTTAGTTCTTCAATCAAAGTCTTTTTTCATTGGACACAATCTCAATCCTTTCGATTACTCAATTTGGGACGAATTTCCACAACAAATGAATTATGATCGTGTCCAATCAAAAAAGACATTGATTGAAGAACTAAAGCGAGCAGTAAAGAAAATTCGAGAAACAGTAGTTTTTGGAAGTTGTAACAGTTTTACGAACCGATTGTAGCATTTGAAAGAAAATGATTTTAATTACTTACGAAAATAAAACACATATAATTTTCTAGAGAATTCAATGGCAAATCTTGTAAAAAAATATTCAATATAATCGGATGAAAATTGAATGCACAATGAGCGAAATAGAAAAGTAATTTTTTTTTTATTGAACGTTTTTAGTAAAAGAAAATGCGACGTTCTATTTTATACTTTAGATATGGAAATTATCCATACCGTTGCTTTTATATTTGTCATATGATGATAGTTTTTTACAATATATTCAAAATTAATTTCTGTATTATTAAGTCATAACTAAAAATATGTTGCTTACCTTTGTTCAAATTTATGATAAAGTTGTTAGTCAAGATTTACAACAAACTTTTCTTTTTTTTTTGTCACTCAACATTTAATTATCCCGTATAAAAATAAATCCATCATGTTTTACATGTAAATCCTTAAAGCGTCTTTTATGAAAAATTGTTAATGAAATTGTGAATCTATGTATGTTTATTAGATTGAATACTTTCTATTTAGAAATATATATAACAACAAATGTCATTTTGAGAAAAGAAAACGATAATTAAAGGTAATAATATTGAATAGTTCTAGTCTTGCTTCCTACAAAATCGGCAAATAAAAGTAATAGATCATTTGTATATATAGTATTGTTATTTAGGTGTTGTTCTAACTGCTCCCAAAGCAATATTCACACTAGTCACATCTTGTACACGTCTTGTTCTAATACATGGAAATATTTTTTCCAAACTATTTAAAAAACTTTTTCTGACTTCTTCAGTATAAATTATAGTGAGTAGCATAACTATACTTTGACCAAAAGCAATAAATATAAAACTTATTCCAAGAGCATCTGATGGTAAAGGAAAGTGACTGATATTAACATAAAAGAAAAAAGAAACATAAGGAAAACCAGTTAAAAATGGTACAATGACGAGAATAAGAATACGTTGCATAAATCGAAGATCACGTTGACGACGTGTTTGTTCAATTGCATGTTGTCGAACACCAGCAATGATAATGCTTCGTTTCATATATTTCAATATTGCAACATGAATAAAAATAATTATTGTTATTGGCAAAAAATAAATAAATGATGCAAGATATACAAAACTAAATATATCGTTTATTGATACCTACAAGAAACAAATGTTGATTAAGAGAATTAATTGTCATTAAATAGTAGAAATACTATATAGAATAAATGAAAATCTATCTCTTGAAATTTATTTTTATTTAAGGTATGCTTCGTAAAATAATCTTTGCTTCTCAGTTTTTAATATTGTAATGAATGTATGTTTCCTAATCAAACTACTCGTCAAGAGAGTACTACTTATCAGCATGAGTATTCAGAATACTCAGACGAGTACTTGATAGATTTAATGTGTAAAGATGATTTTCGTGTACTTTGAGGAATACTCCTATGAGTTTTTTCATTAGAGATTTACGCAGAGTGAAAGCCTGATCACTCACTGTTGTACTCATCCTTGCTTTTCTATGTGCATTTACCAAAACATTTATGTATTAACTATCTCAAAATAGATTGAAATTATTGTGTACAGAAAATTAATTTAATTAAATATAAAAATATATACAAAAAATATTTTCATTACTAAAATGTATATTTCTCAGTTTTTCATAATTATCTATTTGATTGATTCGGTAACTGGTCATTCAATAACAAAAGTGAAACATTTTTTCAAATCTTTCGTTTTTATATTCGATCAAGCATATGTTTTAGTTTATAATTGAACACAGATTGCAATTTTATTTTATAAATTTAATTAAAAAAATTCATTTTTATATTTACAATGTTATCAAACTTTTTTTAGATAATCAACGATAATTAATGAATGGGATCAACCGATAAGTTTAACTTTTCAAATATCATAAAATTTTATTCATATGAAATATTTAGATTTATTCATTTGACAATCTTTATGTAAAAATCTTATCAACTAAAAATATTTATTCTACATATTAATCAACATCGTGCATCTATTTTTATCGAATTTCTTCATCTTTCTTAAAACAACTATTTTTTTTTTTCGTTCTTGCTGATGTATGTAAATTTCAATTTAGTCTTGTATTCGAAGTGAACAATTTCTTGTTTTTTTTCCTGTGAAGAACTCGAAAAACAATAAATAATATCTATAGCGGTTTAACTATCCATGTAATATATTTCTTAACCCTTTGAGGACCGTGGTACAAGGGTTGTACCACCTGTTTTTCAGTAGAAAAAGTGTTTGCTTTATCATAAACTCTTATGTTCTGTAAGGTAATAAGTTGCCTCATTTGCTATCTGATTCATATCTTTCCTCTCTTTCTTCCTGTCATATAAATCCTTCTCAGACATCCTTCTTTGCTTATGCTACTATACAATGACGTCATATTCTCTCCCCTCTTTTCTTCATGCATTATCCAAAAGTTTCTATCTAACCACTTTCAACGAAATACAGCAAATTGAATGTAGAACCACTTGCTGATTAAAAAAATTCGGTCCCCAAAGGGTTAAGCATGTGTTGAATAGTTGTTTTGTACTGAATTAAAATAAAATATTTATACCATAACAGTACTATACAAAATGTGCTTATGACTATTCTTACATGAACAAGCGAAGTGCTCAAAAACATGTAGAAGTACTCATACAAAGTATGGAATTTTCTAAGCTGCGTACTACATTGTCGCACTACGATACTCAGATCCAAGCATAAGTACTTCGGATGAGTACTCAAAGTCCACGAGTACTTGTGCCATTTTCTAACGTGAGTACTTTTTGAGTACTATCCTTTGAGTATTTTGACTAGAGTTGTGTCGATTTACTCATCTTCATAGATCAAGAATGTATTTCACATAAAGACACTACTATTGAATTAGAAATCGCTTTTTTAAATACAATATATAGATGGAATAAGATATGCTGATGTCTGTCTAGTAAGAGAAAATATTTTTATTGAATGTATATGTATTCTATATATTTCAATATGAGAGAAGACATGAAAAGAAACTGTAGATAGGAATAATTCTTCAAATAAAACTAAAGTTTATCTAAACAAATCGATGCTGTGCAATTTTATACTCTTAGACTCTTTGATCTATTAATAAATATACACAGAAAAATATAGTTTTATATTTATTTTACTCTTATAAGGATTTAAGATGGAACTTGTAAATGAAAAATTGTCATTACAAGTACCTGACAAATTCTACCATTTGCTTGAAATTTTATTCGATCAAGTAATAAAATAGGAATTGCAAAAGTACTAGAAATAATCCATTGAATAATAACAATAGGTATAATAACACGTGCTGATTGAAGATATCGTTTTTGAGCAAATATAGTTACAAATAAACGATAAAATGCTTGAATACAAAGAGTATGATAGAAGAGACCTGATGAGGTATATAGAAGAGAACCTCGAAATACACATAACATATCAAAACCATCAGTTAATATTTGATAAAGTGCTTGAGATCCATAAATTATATTAACAATAAATCCAGCTAAAGCAGTATTAAGACTAATCAAGATAATTGGTGTGCAACAACGACGATCAATTGCTACAACTCCAATGAATATTAGAGAACATATAACACCTATTGTACTACATAAAAACATGAAGATTGATGAGAATATTTCAAATACAGTCATTTGTATGACAATGGAAAAGTTAAGAGTCTTTGATGAATATCTTATTATTATTCAACAGGAAATTCTAAAGACTAGGAATGAATGCTTTTTAAAAAAGTGAATCTAGAATTAAAAAGAGCATGTTCATAAAATAACAGAAAAATATACATTATTAAAGAAATCTTTTTTTTAATATACCTTATAATGTAGACTTGCTAAAATAGATACAGGATATGTGGTTGAATCAATTCTATTTTGAAGATCAGTTAAAGCTTCATTAAAATCTGTTTGCATACTCTAGATAAATGAAAAGATTTGTTAGATGCATATAACGGTATCATTAAAATTTTCTTTTGAAAAAAATAACACATGCTGCAGAAAACATATTCCGTTATCATACTTTCCTTTTAATATATTCTATTCATAAACAGATAGATTATTTTGTATAAAAGGTAGAGTATATAATTTATATCAACGACGTTATTCTCAAATAATAATCGACTATCATTGATAAAGAACGGATACGTCACAGGAGAGGTGAGAATCTAGAAAAATTTTAAATTTTCCTGAATATATCTACTAACTTCATACTTTAACTTCTCCTGTAGGAAAAATCAAAATATCTTTTACGATCCAATAGAGCTAATAGAAATCAAAATCAAAATCAAATAAAAATGCACGGTTAAATAAAACATCATATATATGATTTAAGTAGATATTCAATTGTCATTCCATTTTCTTAGAAAGATTTTATAAACTATTTGATAAATATATTGAAGGCTTATATTATGAGTTTCAAAGCAAGTTTTCTTATAAAACAGTGATTATGTAATGATTTAGTATTGTTTTTTTTTGAAAGCGATTGGAGAAATTCTCAGCTGAAATTGTAAATATAGAAAAATTTTAAACTAATAAAAATTGATGATTTGAATTATTGTATATAAAATTAAATGTAATCATCCGGCTGTTACGTACGAAAATTTGTGCACAAAAATCAAAGAATATCACGATAGTTTTGGCCATCACAGTCAAGACAATCCTAGTCGACTCTCACTCACGAAATCCCTGGAGTAGTGAAGGCGCGAAGCGGGAACTCTTCGAGGAGTTGATGAGTGTAATCGGAGACCTTCAAGAAATCATAATTGGAACTCTGTAAATAAAACAAATTTTTGAAAAGTTTATACGGGTTTCTAAAATTTGGAAACTCCTTGATACAGTTTTCGAAGGATTCTGAAATATTCAACTACTCTAGGGAATCATTACAGGAAATCTCCAATAGAATATTCTAGAAATTCTTGTAATACAATAAAAATCACTAAAAATTTCTTTTCTTTTGATATAAAACTATAAATATTTTTTGCTATTGCAGTTTATGGACAAGGGAGTAATCATGTTTCTTTTGCTTACAAAATGGTAGCAATTATCGCACTCTTCTGGTTTTTACTTGTAAGTCATCGATTGATTCTCTAAAGTACATTAACTGGAACTTGTCGACCTCAGTCAAGTATTTATGGGAAATATGACAGTTATTTTGAAGTAGTTATGTCAGACGTTATTCCACCTATAGTTTTATTAACACTTGGTTGTTTACTCTTGCGAAAAGTGATAGTTGGTAGAAATCATCTTTACAATTAGCTGTAGAAAATGTTATTATTGAAATTATACGTCTTCTTTCATATTCATTCTATAGTACAAATTTTTTATATATCTTTGTATTCAAGTCATGGTTTTCGCAAACAAGTTTTTCATTTAATTGAAATTAAACAATATAGAAAAGATGCTAATTTAGTAACTACAAACGCTCAAATTATATCAACAAATCCTATATATGAAACTGTACGAAAAAAGTCCTGACTTCTATTGATGATTAAAATCTGGAGCGCTCTTAATTTATTACAAGCCTTTGAGGGTCTTCCGTGATCAATTTTCTGTCTATTATAGCTATACATTTGTTCTGTAACTTAAATATAAAAAATTCTTCATTAAAAATAAAGATATTTTAGAAACGGCACAGGGACCAAATCCAAGACGTGTGAATTAAGTTGAACTGTGATCATTCTCTCTCTCAAGTATATGTATAATCAAGTCAGAAATATTGATTAGTAAACAAAGAATGATTACTTCTTTTGAAAGAAAATTAACGGATGCTCTAGAAATGGTGGGTGTCTCAGTATTTTTAATAGTTCTTATCTATTGTGTTATTGATTAAAATATTTTTTTATTGAAAAATAGCGTTGGAAATTTTGCACAAAACCATATATAGTTGAGATGAAAAACTGTTTTTATTATATTTGAAAGAATATGAAAAGTGAAGATAAAAAAACTAACTAGGTGACCATAATGAATGACTACGCTTTCAATCCAATTTTTTCATCATTCAATTCATTCCAGTAGAAAAACAATATGTACCAAAAGATGTAGCATGAAAAGCTCTACAATCTGCAAAGAACAAATTATAAAAAGAGGAAATAAGAAAGCAATGAATGCATCTTGTACCTGAATAGATATATCGTTTTTGCATGGTCGAAATTTGATCGCTCAGAATTTTGTCCATTTGAAACAAAAAAATTGCTATTATAAAATAAGCCATCTTATGTACATTGTAGAGCTTTCCATGCTATATCTTTTTGTACGTTTTGCTTTTCTAATAGACTGAAATAAATGATGAAAAACTGGGATAGAAAGCACAGTTATTCATTATGGCCAACCAGTTACTTTTTACAGCTTTTTCTGTCATCACTTCCCATCTTTTTTCAAATATATTAAAACTATATATGATTTTGTGCAAAATTTCAAGCGCTGTTTTTAATAAAAAAGTATTTTAATCAATGAGATAATAGAGGTGAAATATCAAAAATACTGAGGTACCGATTATTTCTAGGACACCCGTTAATAATGAAGTCTTACTTTATTTATTCAAAGATCTCAATTAATCATTTTTCAGTATATTTGCAACTACTACATGGACAATTTATTCAGTTTTTCTGTTCTACTTAATTGTTTGATTTAATTATTAACAAAGTTGACTTTAACTATCGATTGATTGCATATTGATTTATAGAAAAGCATAGGAGAACGCCATTATGAATATATTGTTGAAAGAAATTATTTTGAATTTTTCTATTCACTCCAATGTTTGTCTTTTATAATCATATGCATGTATAGAAAACCAAAATATTTAACGTTTTTCTGTATTACATCATTAAAACTTTCGTTTGTTAATATAAAAACTTCTTTTTTCATTTCATTTAATTACAATCAACATAACACAAAATACTTATATAGCTAATAAAGTTGAATTATTTTCATTAGAAATTTCTTCAATTTCGAAAATTGAGTTAAAGAAGACGATAAAATCATATTAATTCTTAAAATTGTATGATATGTATACAAAACGTGGAAAATTTTTCAAAAAATTTTAAATGTAATCTTAAAGAATATTTCTGGTTGTATGTAACTAGTCTAATAACGAATTAGGATTTTCGAGAAAAGAAACAAAATATATATAGAAGGAAATAAATAAAATATACTTTGTCAAAAGTTTAACTTTTATTAAAAATACTAATTTTGTAATCGTTTGTGCTATGTTATGAATTCATGTTGTTTTATTCTGCTAAATCTAATTATCCGAGGTTAACTACTATTTTTATATAATGCCTTAATGGTCCATCTGGTGATTCTATTTCAAGATTATTAGAAAATCCAGAACTTCTTTTTCATCGTTTTGTCTTTTATTTTATTATCATCTACGAAGTATAATAATGGGAATGACTGTTTGTCTGCATCTCTCTGATATTTTTACTCAATAAAATATGAAGAAAATAATTTCAAGCTCATTATTATATTGATATTATACATTAAAGCTGTTGCAAATAATTTATATTATTTTAATGGAACCAATAGCTATTGAGTTTTATCGATTTAGAATAGTTTGTACATGTCTGTTTCTATATATATGCTAAGTAGATGAGAGACTGATGAGTGATTATAATATAGTAAGATCTTTGAAGTATAGCTGAATGATTATGAGAGAAAAAGTAATCATTGTCGAATACTTATCATTTGCATTTGATGCGCTAGTATGAAAATACAACTAAGTTCAGCATTAACGTCGTAATAGATATACGTGTTTATTATGCGTTAATTGTTTTTCATAATTATGGAGAGAAAGAAAAATTCCGGGTGTTAAAAACTCGTTAATGTCTTTTACATATTAAATGTCATGTTCGCAGTGTTTCATTTATATTGAATAAGCAATTTTGAATAATTCATAATCATATTCCTAAACCACGGTAACACTTTTTCAATCCTATAGTTAGAACTATATCAAAAAATCGTTTTTAATTTTTTAAATAATTATGTAGAATTGATTTTTTGATAATTTAATTACAAAGATAATGATTCATTTCAATTGATTGATTATATACTATTTTAAAATAAGCAAATTTATCAGTTTAACTCCTGTGAGGTTAACATACGAAATATACATGATGAGTTTAGCAACATGTATTCCTATTCATCAATAATTATAAAATGTCCATATAATCTCACGTCTCAAACCGCGGGAAACACTTAAAAAACTTGAAAATAAATGAGAAGAGCACATTTTCATTATAAAAATTCAGTATTCATACCATATTTATTGTCCTATACTTCAATACTATTTTTAGATCATATTTGACAAAACTGACTAGTGAACTGTAACAGTTCGCTCACGTTGAAATCATTAATTCTTACTGTTTGCATTGGCCATTACTTTAATTCAATATATCATGAATACTACTAATATAAATAGTAATAATATTAATATTAGTAATGCTTTAATAATAGCACCTTATCAACTTAATATTTGGCTTGGCTTATTTATTTTTATTTCGGGTAATATTAGTAGTATTGGAAATTTTATTGTATTTAGTTCTCGAACATTTCGTATTCGAGCTTGTTCAATTTATTTAATAGCTGAATCTTTATTTACATTTATTTATTTTAATTATGTATTAGTTACACGTATAATTCAAAAAGGTTTTCAAATTCCGATTATAAATCGTTATGATATTATTTGTAAAATACGTCAATTTCTTTCGGAATACACACATCAAATTGCATTTACTTTATTTACATTAGCTACAATTGATCGATTTTTATCTACACATCGTTCTATTGGTATGTACAAATCTATATTGTTACATATTGATACGTACAATTCTTATTAGTTTTTCTTGTTGAAGAAGAAATGTATTCGAGAATAACTATAGAACCTTTAGAAAAATTGTCAATATTGTTTTCTAATAATAAACATAAATTAAACGAGACAGAAATAGAGAATTAATTAAATTTTCTATTTTTTTTGTCACGACCAATTATTATGCACGATTAAATTGTTCAGTATTTAGAATACACGTCTAAGATATCTTTTTTCTTTGATGTTATAAATATTTCTCATTAAAAAAAAACGTATATTGTATTTGTTTATTATAGTTTATCGGCAATGGAGTAATCGCGTTTCTTTTGCATATAAAATGGTACCAACTGTCGTACTGTTCTGGTTTTTACTTGTAGGCCATCGATTGATTTTTTATAGTACATTAACTGGAACTTGTCGACCACAGTCAGGTATTTATGAGAAATATGACAGTTATTTTGAAGTAGCTATGTCAGGCATTATTCCACCAATAGTTTTATTAACACTTGGTTGTTTACTTTTGCGAAATGTTCGAAAAGTTGTTCAAAGACGAGTAGTGCCTGGTAGTATTGTACCACAGGTTATTAATGGAAATCTTTCATATATTCAACAAATTGATGGACAACTTACAACTATGTTATTACTACAATCGTTTGTTGCAATTCCTTCTTTTTTATCTTTTGGAGCACAAAATCTCTATTCAACTATTAGTGATAGTTGGTACAAATCATCTTTACAATTAGCTGTAGAAAATGTTATTATTGAAACTATACGTCTTTTTTCATATTTATTCTATAGTACAAGTTTTTATATATCTTTATATTCAAGTCATGGTTTTCGCAAACAAGTTTTGCATTCATTAAGAATCAAACGATACCGTAAACCTATTAATTCAATTCATACACTTACCTAAAAGATGTTTAATCAAGTCTATATCTGTGATTATCTATTTTTCGTAACAGTAATAAATGCTTTGTTTTCTTCATTAAAAAACTTAAATATCATTTTCTTATATTTTGTTATAAATATGCACAGATTATATCTCTGGTTAGTTTTAATAAACTGCTATCTGAATCACAAACCTATTATTGTTAGCGAGTTTTCATAGTAAATACTTCCAAGAATGCAATCCTATGACTTGGAATGCGATTAATCAGGTAATATTCTAATCGTGATTATGCCTAATTGGTAGTTTGATAATATCCATTTCCATTTGTATTCAAGACCTAATTTAAATAAATATTTATTATCATGGTGATGCCATTGAATTAAATGATGAATTGATTTGATATGAATCGATACATATCATAGTAAAATCAGCACTAACGGTAAGACACAAGCAGGATGAAATAGCTCTTGCTATTTCTATTTTTAGTATTACTATTGCGAATGGGCAAGTACAACATTATTTTCAATAACAACAAGAAAAAGAAGTGATATTGTTTCGCCTATTCATAAAATATGAATCTTCAAAATATAATTATTATTGTAAAATGAACACAAATGACTATCAGTTTCGTTAATGCCGCCTTAATGCACAAGATAATGTCATTTTCACAATTTCTCAAATAAAACAAAACTTGACATTTTGATATCCTACAAAATCTATTCCAAACTTGATAACGAATCTTTTCAGGAATACTTCTATAAATACTGAGCGAATTTACTAATTTTTAATACAAGTAGTGCAAAGCCATATAAGTTCATTCAGACCAATATGATTCAAAATGCCAAACACACAGTTTCAAAAAATAAATTGATAATCAAATTCATCCAATTTTGTTGATATTCTCTCAAAGATACGGAAGATATCAACAACATATCTGACACAAAAATAAACGTTACAATTCAGCTACAGTAGACATAATTGAGTTCGTAAATATCAAACCATTCCTAAACATAAAGATAATATGATGCAGTATGTCATTCATAAATGATTTTAATTCTAATATAGTATCACGAGATAACAACGTTAAATATACACCAAACAGTAAATTATAATGTAAATGTAAATAAAACTAAAGTTCATGAATTAAATTTATATTCAAGAATATATAACATTGTTAATTCTGATCAAAAACTTCAAGATAAAATAAGGCTGAATTTAACAACAAATAATAATATAAATATGAAAATAAATCTGAATAATAAATTAGGTTTGTATGAAGTATCAACCAATAAATGAAGTGTTCATACACAAATCAAGAACAGCATAAATATACATAAACTAAAATGCAATAACAATTAATTCTCATAGAGCCAATATTTGTCCAATAGTCCATATCAATAATGAAACAAATCTTCGATCAATAAACAAGATCAATAATAAAGCTGATCTTCATTCAGTAATTGATACCAGCAATCAAACAGATTACTATCATCATCCAACAGCTTATAACAATAACAGAACGCATTATTATACAATAACAAATAATAATAATAATAGGACACATCTTCCTTCGACAAGCAATATCATTAATAGAACAAATTGTTCAATAACCAACATTAATAATAATAAAAAAATAAATGCGAAAACCTCGGATTTAAATTCGAGAGTTATGTGTACTTCAAAAAGTGAATAAGACGTATGAGTTATCCTATAATGTGTCGATTAGAGCTCACCGGGTACAAATCCAGATTCGGATCTAAAAATTTTAAGTTGATCTAGTCTAGATACGTTCTAAGTCGATAAATTACTATTGACCAGAAAAAATATTCCTTATATACAATAATTCTTGCTTTGATTTTCTTCAGTTTTTGTTTATTTTCTTCAGAAAATGGTGAATTTATTTATGAATAAATTAGGATTTTTTATTTGTTACAATGGTGCCCATTATGATGCTCTTTTACCTTTTCAAGATAATCCTCAACAATTTGTACCACACTTTGACTTAATTAACATGAGTTTATAATATGAAATACAATATGAAACAAGCTTTAACTAAAAAAACAAATTTTCATTTATGCAAATAAAGTCTTCGAAGCTAACTCCTCATAATGTCCTACGTGACAAAAACAGAGCATCTGTAGGGCCTAATGGGCAATTTCTTAGTGCGCTCAACGATAAAACTTTTTTTAGACAGATTTATCAAAATCAATCTATCGTGAGCTTCACTTTTCGAGGACATAAAAATAAGGTCGGCTCTATGGAGAACAAATAAATGTCACACAGACACACAATTAAATTATATGAGTTTTTCATGGTTTTCTCACGTGTCACATTGAAGAAATATTAAGCGCAGCATATCTATCCCTATATTTTGCATCATTTCATAGCTCTTAACGAGTTTAATCTACTTTGAAAAAATTGGTATTGGTAACATCGAGAACAAACAAATACCACACTGATACATTTTCTAGATATATGAGTTTTTCATAGTTTTTCGACACTGTCATATGGAGGAAATCTTGTGTGCGGCCTATTTATCCATTTAACTTAGCATCATTTTGCGACCCAAGAAATTCTCTATCGATTGGTATATGATAGTTGAAGTTTTGTTTTAATTATGATAAATTTTTTCTTTAAAGAAAATCATAAAAAACTAGAAAAGGAGGATATTTTTACCGTAACGCAGCAAATTCTTAACGGATCGCCCTCGTCTTCAAACTCGACTGAGATATTGATGAGATCATTATATGTACAAAATTTCATGACAATTGGAGGAGCCTTTCAAAAGCTATCGTGTAAACGAACGGTTGGCCGGACACACTGACCGATTCTAAAGTCTATGAACTGTTTGAGTAAACCAACTCAATTATCTAACTAGAAATTTTTATAGATATAAGTCAAACTGAAGTAGAATGCATTATTAGTTATTAGCACATGGGTTATGTCACGAATAAACAGCAAAAAAGTAAAAATAACTAACGACAAATTGAATTTGATCGAACTCTTTAAAAAATATCTGTCTTGAGTATATGCTCAGCATTTTGTCCTTATCTCGTGAACGAATTGGTCATTTGAGCTCTGAGACATCTCAATTTGACAGAAAACAATTTAGTCTACAAATTCATTCTACTCAAGTGAGTAAGTTTTGAAATAAACGAAGTGATAGAATTCAAAAACTGAGGAAGTTCGAAGCAATATTACACTACGGGAGGTGGTATTTTAGATTTTTCTCACCTGGTGCACAAGATCTTAGGCTTATTTCACTATAAAACATAGATCTCATGAAGCCACATCTTTTGCCACTGAATTGTAAGCATAAAACACCTGGGGAGCCAAGCTAGCATGGATGACGCTGTAGTTGACCCTATCTAGTGATCATTAACTCAACTCCCACAGTGATATAATATCTTTAGAAATCACACAAATCGAGTTCAAATTTGTGCTCAGGTTAGAGAATCGGGTAGGTGGAATTAATTAAGAATGGATTTGGGATTATATTTACCGAGATTATGGTCATAGGTAACCTCATGGATTTATGATAGATATATGATATATAGAGACATTAGTATTTTCATAATAATGCTCCAATATTAATAGCTATCGAGTTAGGATTTTTTCCATTTGATAACTCTTATTCGTAGTGGCAAATCATGCATCTAGAACACCCCAAAACCACCAGTCACCTGAGACATATTTACGTACACTGGCCTCAAGATACAGATTTTGTGCATTTTGGGACCATGCTTAGATAACTTTCACTTAAAAAATTACGATTTCATTCAAAATTAATATCATATTCGGAATCAGCACTAAAAATTGAGTCGATTCATATATATTTTAAATAGTTCTGAGAAAAAGATTTTTTTGGAAAAATCTCTGTACCTCCCCTCAGGAATGGTCTGGTGAATAATGACAATTTTCTCGACAACTCAACTATTTCTTGACGGATCCTTCTCATCTTCGAACTTGACCGAGACATTCATGAGGCAAAGCTCTGCAAAAAAAATTTCCAGTCAATCGCTCACATTTTTGAAGATTTATCGAATAAACGGCCGACCAGACACACTGACTGATTTTAGTAGTGTACTCACTTTTTGAGTACACAAAAACAAAACATTGATGGATTTTATTTATATAAATGATTCTAATGTACAATATTAATGTTAATTAGTTCATACAAAAAGAAATTATCAATGTGATGACTGTAATGTCGATTGATATATGTATAACAGGTTATTATTGAATATCGATTGTAATATATTTAAAAAGAATTTTTGAATGTCATTTAAGAAAAAATGTTGCAGATAAAAACAGGAAAAAAAACTATACTTAAAAATTTCCTTTAATCTTTTTAGTTATAAATATTTCTTAATTATTATTATTTGAAAAAAATTATTAATATATTTTACTATATCTTATCATACAATTGTATTTACTCATTATTTGAAACAAAAAAACTAAGAACCTATCTCAATAAATAAATTTCAACGTGATATATTCATCTTCATAATTATATTTTATATTTAATTCATTTTCTTAATGAATTACTTTAAGCTGAAAGCTAAACTTATAGCATTAGTATGACAAATGTCAGATTATGCTGATAGCAAATAATATTTATTCAAAATTTTCTATAATGTACCATGTGAAGAATTCAAATTTGTTTTTCCTCTACTTTCTATGATAGCTGTTTTGAAATCTATAAGTATACATTTCAAAAATTCTTTTGCTACTTGATCAAAAAATAAAAAGAGATTTTTTTTTTATTCTATTGAGTAATAGGAAAAACAATAGTGTACAATTTAGTTTTTTATTAAAAATTATTTTAATGTCGCTACGTTCTTTTTGGATAGTTAATACTGAATCAACTATAGCTTTTTTGTAATAGCTTATTTTATTAATTACACAATAAATCATTATAATATACAACTATATAAATGTATGTTTGATGTGATATTGTTTATGCATGTAAACAATTCTTTTATGTATATAAACTAATATATGTCTGCTCATTTTTTAATGAACTTTTTAAGAAAGTATATATGTTATGAAGGATTAACTGTTTTTAATATTATCGACCTTTTGTATGTGTAACAAGAAGTGCTCGTAGGTATCTTTTCTATTCCATCTGTAATATTAAATTTTTATAATCTTTTTTCTTAATTTCTGTTGGTTAATCAGCTCCTGTTTATTTAATATACTTACTAATATCATTTAATTATAGATGAATATCTTTCAAATACTTTCATCAATCTTCATGTTTTTATGTAGTACAGTAGGTGTTATATGTTCTCTAATATTCATTGGAGTTGTAGCAATTGATCGTCGTTATTGTACACCAATTATCTTAATTGGTCTTAACACTGTCTTCGCTGGTTGTATCGTTAATATAATTTATGCATCTCAAGCAATTCATCAAATAATAAGTGATAGTTCTGATGCGTTATGTGTATTTCGAGGTTTTCTTTTACATAGTTCAACAGGTCTTTTCTATCATACTCTTTGTATTCAAGCATTTTATCGTTTATTTGTAACTATATTTGCTCAAAAACGATATCTTCAATCAGCACGTGTTATTATACCTATTGTTATTATTCAATGGATTATTTCTGGTACTTTTGCAATTCCTATTCTATTACTTGATCGAATAAAATTTCAAGCAGATGGTAGAATTTGTCAGGTAATTGTAATAACAATTTTTCAATTACAAAATTGTATCTTAAATCTCTATAAAAGTATTTTCGTATATATATATATATATTTAACAATAGATGAAAGATTTTGAGAGTATAAAGTTGTATGACATCTATTTGTTTAGATAAACTTTAGTTTTATGTGAAAAATTATTGCTATGTATAGTTTCTTTTTTCAGAAATATACTTTGAATAAAATTAATTTTTAACAGATAAATTATAATTATTCTTTATTATATTTCCACGTATAATGAACTTAATGAACATTTATTTCTTGTAGGTATCAATCAATGATATATTTAGTTTTGTATATCTTGCATCATTTATTTATTTCGTACCAATAACAATAATTATTTTTATTTATATTTCATTATTAAAATATATGAAACGAAACATTATAATTGCTGGTGTTCGACAACATGCAATTGAACAAACACGTCGTCAACGTGATCTTCGATTTATGCAACGTATCCTTATTCTCGTTATTGTACTGTTTCTAACTAGTTTTCCTTATGTTTCTTTCTTCTTTTATGTTAATATCAGTCACTTACCATTGCCATCATATGGTCATAGAGTGAGTTTTATGTTTCTTGCTTTTGGTCAAAGTGTAGTTATGGTACTCACTGTGATTTATACTGAAGAAGTCAGAAAAACTCTTTTAAATACTTTGGGAAAAATATTTCCATGTATTAGAACAACACGTGTGCAGGATGTGAATACTGTGAATGTTCCTTTGGGAGCAGTTGGAACAACAGCTATGTAACAATATTACATATATATATAAATTATCTATTATTTTTATTGAATTATAGTAAATGATACATACCAAAAACTACTTTATTTGTCGATTTTTTTGGAGACAAGACTATAAATATTCAACACCATTACATTTAATTTTCTTTTTTCTTTTCTTAAAATGATATTTGTTGTTATATATATTTCTATATAGAATAATTATATGTTGAGTAACAGAAAAAAGAAAAGTTTGTTGTAAATCTCTACTAACAAGTTTGTCACCAATTTGGGCAAAGGTAAGCAAGATATTTTTAGCTATGACTTTATAATATGGAAATCAATTTTGAAAATATCCTGAAAAAAACTATCATCAGATGACAAGTATAGAAGCAACGGTATGGATAATTGCTATATCTGAAGTATAAAATAAAGTGGACAGTTAGTAATATATACAATTAATCTTTGGAAGTTTTCATTTGATTGATATTTTTGACAAAGTTAAAATTTGAGTTCTTGCTTTTTTTCGTTTACTAAAATATTTCAGCTTATTATTGTATTTCAATATGCATATGAGAGATAATTATGATTGTATATGGAATTCGTAATCCTGTTTTTTTTATTCTTTACTTTATTCAATAATCCGATATTCTATGACGTATTTATTTGCTAGAAGGTAATTTCAATATATGATAATAAACATTACTTAGGTTTTAGGTATTATTCTCAGAAAGAAAAGAGAGTGCTACAAGAAAATATTGCCAGGTATCGAAAACTATTATTGTTATAAAATTTTTAGTAATGTAATATTTCAAATATGAAATCAATTAATGAAGTATTATTGCAAGTATTGCAATGGTCTGCCGTGTAAATAGTTGATATATGTATTATAATACTAATATTCAAAAGTACTGAGACTCTATTGAGAGGAAAATCATATTTCACAATGAAAGCAATTAGAAAACGAAGCGAATTATATGATTAATACGAGATCGATAATAACAGATTGAATAACAGAATAGCAAGATATACGAAAGATAATATATTTCAACAATCAATACTATCTAAAGTTATATTTGAATATCCATTTTGTATGAATGGCAGTCGATTTTTATTTAAAAATGATGCCTTTGATATGAATTATATACTCTAATTTTTATATAAAAAAAAATCTGTTGTCGTATGAATAGAATATATTAAAAGAAAACCAAAACGACTAAATATTTTCTGCAACATGCGTTATTTTTTTCAAAAAAAAAGAATTTAAAGATATCTTTAAATACACCTAACAAATCTTTTCATTTATCTAGAGTAAGCAGATAGGTTTTATATATTCTTTTGTTTTCTTTATGCTAATATCAGTCATTTTTCATTACCATCATATGTTTATTGTTTTCGGTCAAAGTTTAGTCATGCTGCTTACACTTATAAATACTAATGGTGTTAGGCAATTGTCTTTCAAAATTTTATCATCAAGATGAATACATTAGAAGAAAATAATGTATTTATATGAGCGCATAGTTGAATAATGAAAATTTATATTTGAAATATTATTTTTATTCATAAAAAATATGCAATAAATGAATTCAATTGACAGAACGAACAAGCTCAGTATTTATTGGATTTTTGAAACAATGTACTCAAAAATCAGTTCACATATGATAAAAATGTACAATTGAATCTTAACAGAAATGTTGACAGAGAAAATATTAACAAGAAAAATAGATTGAATTCAATTAATAAAAGTATATATTGCAAAATCCAGAATCAAAAAACTAGAAAAGACGATTTCAGTATAATTCTTTAGACATGACTGAAGTACCTGAGGTTAGAATCTACTTTTTGATGATATCTATTTTTTAGTCCGAGTACAATGGATTGAACTGAAATTTTTACCAAAGATAGATCATTGAGAAATAACAGAATCCATATTTGAGAAACAAGGTTCTAAAGAACATATTGAGAGAAATTTGAGAGAGGTTCTGTGTTCTCTTGATTGTTTGTGACTTCTTCTAACTTTGTCCAATCGGAGTAAAACTTCGTCTGAAGATAGTCAAAGCACTTTTAAAAAGCTAAAATTGACCTTTTTAAAAAATCTCAATTCCTTCTCTTTTTATACAAACATTTTCAGTCATACTGATTAAAGTGAAAGATCGAAATCAGACAAAATGAATATGGAAACTGGTTCAGATTTGCTGAAAGCATTCTCTAAAAACTCTTCTCTCAAATATAGGTTTCACGTGGTTTAATGATTTTTTTTGATGAAAAATTTTAACTCTACTGGTTGTATTGTGACTGAGAAACAGATGTTGTCAAAAAAAAAAATGGAAATATCCTTCAGTACTAAAAGATTTCGATGCATCGATAGGCAACGATGTACTCTATGCAAAACGCCAAAGAATTCCTGTTTTAAAATTTTGTTTCTTCGAAGTCCCTAGAAATTTTTATATAGAATCCAAATTCACGAAATTCAGCTAATACTGCAATGACTAGATCATAAAAAGTAGAACTGATTTTGCTTTACCTGCAACGATGATTTTTTCTATAACAAAAGTGAAAGACTCTATTTTAGTACTAGTTGTCACCATATTTGAAATCAAAAAAAGATTCGAGAACTTTTTATTTTGTAATACGAATCTTGCTGATACAATTTTTGTAGAACCTTCAACGGCGCATCTTTTGCAAAAAAATGAAGATTACATCATTTATCTATGCAGAAATATTCACGAAAGAGATGATATTACAATCGTTTTGGAACACTGGATACATCTAAATCTAACTATTATGAATGAAACTCACTGCAGAATTATGTCAAATCCATTAGTCAATAGGAGAATTTGAAAAGAGTCTATAATATTTTAAAAACAAAATTGTTTAGCAAAATCACCGTGGTGGATCCCACTCGTGGGACTCATAGCAGTGAATGTGTTAAGGGAATATTTAAATAATTCTTATGATATAATAAAATCGCTAAAATTTTTTTTACTTTTGATATAAGACTGAACATTTTTTTCTATCGCAATTAATCGGCAATGGGGTAATCGTGCTTCTTTTGCTTACAGAATGGTACCATTTGTCGTATTCTTCTGGTTTTTACTTGTAGTTCATCGATTGATTTTCTGTAGTACATTAACTGGAACCTGTCGACCTCAGTCAGGTATTTATGAAAAATATGACAGTTATTTTGAAGTAGTTATGTTAAATGTTGTTCCACCTTTATGTTGTTTTAACACTTGATTATTTACTCTTGCAAAATGTTCGAAAAGTTGTTCAAAGACAAGTAGCACCTGGTACCATTGTATCACAGACTATTAATGGAAATCTCTCATATATTCACCAAATTGATGGACAACTTACAACTATGTTGTTGTCACAATCATTTGGAACACAAAATTTCGATTCCACTATTACTGATAGTTGGTACAAATCATCTTTACAATTAGCTGTAGAAAATCTTATTATTGAAATTATACGTCTTTTTTCATATTTATTCTATAGTACAAGTTTTTATATAT
>JAJEKB010021351.1:160026-243882 GCA_022393335.1 Macrotrachela quadricornifera
ATTAGTAGAATAGGAATTGCAAAAGTACTAGAAATAATCCATTGAATAATAACAATCGATATAATAACACGTGTTGATTGAAGATATCGTTTTTGAGCAAATATAGTTACAAATAAACGATAAAATGCTTGAATACAAAGAGTATGATAGAAAAGACCCGTTGAGCTATGTAAAAGAAAACCTCGAAATACACATAACGTATCAAAACTATCACTTGTTATTTGATGAATTGCTTGAGACGCATAAATTATATTAACAATAAAACCAGCTAAAACAGTATTAAGACAAGTTAAGATAACTGGTGTACAACAACGACGATCAATTGCTACAATTCCAATGAATATTAGAGAACATATAACACCTACTGTACTACATAAAAACATGAAGATAGATGAGAATATTTCAAATACAGCCATTTGTATGACAATGGAAAAATTAAGAGTCTTTGATGAATATCTTATTATTATTCAACAGGAAATTCTAAAAACAAGGGATGAATATTATATAAAAAAGTGAATCTAGAATCAAAAAGTGCACGTTCATAAAACGACAGAAAAATATACATTATTATAGAAGTCTTTTTTTTCAAATATCTCTTATAATGTTAGCTTGCTGAGATAGATAGAGGATATATGGTTGAATCAATTCTCTTTTGAAGATTAGTTTAAGCTTCACTAAAATCTATTTCCGCACTCTAGATAACAGAATAGATTTGTTAGATGCATTTAAAGATATCTTCAAAATTTTTTTTTCCAAAAAATATAACACATGCTACAGAAAACATTTTGTCATTATGCTTTTCTTTGAATATATATTTTATTCATAAGAAAAGAGATTCTTTTTATATAAAAAGTAGCGCATATACTTTATATCAAAGACGTCATTTTCAAATAAAAATAGACTATCACTCATATATAATGGATATTAAAGTAAAACTTTAATATGTATTGACTGCTGAAATATATTATCGATCTCGTATTTATCATATAATTCTCTTTATTTTCTAATTGCTTTCATTATCAAATATGATTTTCTTCTCAATACAGTCGCAGTACCTTTAAGTTTTAGTATTATAATACATATATCAACTATTTACATGACAGACCCATTGTAATACTTTCAATGATACTTCATTAATTGATTTCATCTTTGAAATATTACATTACTAAAAACTTTATAACAATAGTTTTCGATATTTGACAATATTTGCTTGTAACATTCTCTTTTCTTTCTGAGAATAATACCAGAAATCTAAGTAATGTTTATTATCACATACTGAAATTACCTTCTAGCAGATAAATACGCCAGACTATCTGGTTTATTTAATAAATTAAAAAATTAAAAATTAAAACAGAATTACAAGCTCAACACATAATCATGATTATTTTGTATATATATTAAAATATAGTAACAAGTTGAAATATTTCAATACAAGAAAAAAACTAAGAGCTGAAATTTGAACTTTGTCAAAAATATCAATCAAATGAAACTTTCAAGTATTGATTGTATACAGTACTAACCGTCTACTTTATTTTTTTTTTATATTAAATGCTTTTAGTAAAAGAAAAATGTGACGTTCTATTTCATACTTACGATATAGGAATTATCCATACCGTTGCTTTTATATTTCTCATCTAACTATAGGTTTTTCCAATATACTTAAAATTAATTTCTGTATTATAAAGTTATAACTAAAAATATCTTGCTTACCTTTGTTCAAATTTGTGACAAACTTGTTAATCCCGATTTATAACAAACTTTCTTTTTTGTCACTCAACATTTAATTATCCCATATAAAAATAAATCCGTCATGTTTTATATATGCATCCATGAAGCGTGAATGAAATTGTGAATCTATGTATGTTTATTAGATTGAATACTTCCTATTAAGCAATATATATATAACAGCAAATATCATTTTGAGAAAAAAAAACGATAATTAAAGGTAATAATATTAAATATTTCTGGTCTTCCGTTTTAAAAGATCGACAAATAAAACATTGTTTTTCATGTGTATCACTTTATATAGTTCAATAAAAATAATAGATAATTTATCAATCTAATATTGTTACTCATCTGTTATTCCAACTGCTTCCAAAGGCACATTCACAGTATTCGCATCGTGCACGTGTAATGTTTTAATAAATGAAAATCTTTTTTTCAAAGTATTTACAAAGCTTTTTCTAACTTCTTCAGTGTAAATTACAGTGAGTAGCATAACTATACTTTGACCAAAAGCAATAAACATAAAGCTTATTCCAAGAGCATATGATGGTAATGGAAAGTGACTGATATTAACATAAAAGAAAAAAGAAACATAAGGAAAACCAGTTAGAAATGGTACAATAACAAGAATAAGAATACGTTGCATAAATCGAAGATCACGTTGACGACGTTTTTGTTCAATTATACTTTGACGAATGCCAACAGTTAAAGGAATTCGTTTCATATATCTTAATATTGCAACATAAATAAAAATAATTATTGTTATTGGTACGAAATAAATAAATGTTGCAACATATGCATAACTAAATATATCATTTAATAGTACCTACAAGAAATATCATATAAAATACATGAAAACAATTTTTATTTAAGATGTGTTTCACAAAATAGTCTCTGCTCCTCAATTTTTATTATTTTAATGAATGTATGTTGTGTCAATTTATTCATCTTCACAGATCAAGAATGTATTTTGCATAAAGACACTACTGTTCAATTGAAAATCGCCTTTGCAAATACAATATATAGATGGAATAAAATGTATTAATGTCTGTCTAGTAAGAGAAAATATTTTTATTGAATGTATATATATTCTATTTATTTGAATCGTAGAGAAGAGATGAACAGAAACTATAGATAGGAATAATTCTTCAAATAAAACTAAAGTTTATCTCAATAAATCGATGCTATGCAGTTTTATACTCTCAAAATCTTTGATCGATTAATAAATATACATAAAAGAGTATAGTTTTATATTTATTTTATTTATATAACGATTTAAGATGCAATTTTGTAATTACAAGTACCTGACAAATTCTACCATCTGCTTGAAATTTTATTCGATCAATTAATAGAATAGGAATTGTAAAAGTACTAGAAGTAATCCATTGAATAATAACAATAGGTATAATAACACGTGTTGATTGAAGATATCGTTTTTGAGCAAATATAGTTACAAATAAACGATAAAATGCTTGAATACAAAGAGTATGATAGAAGAGGCCTGATGAGGTATATAGAAGAGAACCTCGAAATACACATAATATATCAAAACCATCAGTTAGTATTTGATAAAGTGCTTGAGATCCATAAATTATATTAACAATAAATCCAGCTAAAGCAGTATTAAGAGTAATTAAGATAATTGGTGTACAACGACGACGATCAATTGCTACAACTCCAATGAATATTAGAGAACATATAACACCTATTGTACTACATAAAAACATGAAGATAGATGAGAGTATTTCAAATGCAACCATTTGTATGACAATGAAAAAATGAAGAGTCTTTGATGAATATCTATTATTATTCAACCGGAAATTCTAAAGGCTAGGAATGAATGCTTTTTAAAAAAGTGAATCTAGAATTACAAAGAGCATGTTCATAAAATAACAGAAAAATATACATTATTATAGAAATTTTTTTTTTAATATACCTTATAATGTAGACTTGCTGAAATAGATACAGAATAAATGGTTGAATCAATTCTCTTTTGAACATTAGTTTAAGCTTCATTAAAATATATTTCCGTAGTCTAGATAAAAGGAAAGATTAGACGCATTCTTATATGAGTTTCAAATTTTCTTTTGAAAAAAGTAACACATGCTACAGAAAACATATAGTCATTATGCTTTGCTTTTAATATATTCTATTCATAAGAAAATAGATTTTTTTTTATATAAAAGTGGAGTATATAATTTATATCAAAGACGTCATTTTGAAATAATAATCGGCTATGATTCATAAGGAATGAATATTAAAGTATAACTTTAAATAGTATTGATTGTTGAAGTATATTATTTTTCGTATATCTTGCTAATCTATCGGATGGGTCATAAAGAGTGATGGTCGCCATATTTCGTCAATATTTTGCTCGATTTTCAATGCTCAGGCTTTAACATTTTTTTTCGAAGATGCGTCATTTAATTCTATACAAAACTGTAGGAAAATAAATTCTTCTAATGAATAGTTGAGAAATTATATCTGGTCAATACTACGATACTCTCAAGAAGCCCATTTTCAAATGCGTTTTTTTTACGCAACTCATTATTTCTCTTCTGCTGACTAAGTAGATGTGAAGTCACTCTAATGGATGTTTCCTATGCTTTTAGGTGCGTTCTTACTCACAGAGCTCAGAGAAAAATGCTTTAATAAGATTATGATGTTGTAAAGGCTAGCCTTCGCGAAAAACGAGTTGAAAACGCTTGTCATTAATCCGATAAACGTCAGATACATCAGAAAAGATCTTAGTGACAGTTTGCTTCTATGCAAATTATAGAGAAGATACTTTTCTTCAACTTGGTAGTAACTCTATATAGGTTTTGATTTGAAATTAGACGTAACTAAATCAAAATTACGATGAGCCAAAATTGACGATCTTCAAAACAAGTATTACATGAACAATGGAAAAGTTTTGTTCTACTACATTCAGTGTCTCATAAAAAGGATTCTCGTGTCTGATAGAACTTTTCATATATTACAAAATGGCGTATTCAGTTTCCTAAAAGTCTGATCAAAGAGCAACCCAACATCGTAAAAACAAAAAACAGCGATTTGAACGTAGGCTACTAGGGAGTATCGTAGTGTTAACCAGATATGATTTCTCAGCTTTTCATCGAAAGAATTTCTTTTCCTACAGTTTTGTAGAGAACTGAATGGCGCATCTTTTAAAAAAATGTTGAAGTCCAAGCAATGAAAATCGAGCCAGATATTGACGAAATACGGAGAGCCTCATTCTTTATGGCTCACCCGCCATTATTCAATCTATTATTATCAATCTGGTATTTATCATATAATTCTCTTTAGTTTCTAATTGCTTTCATTATGAAATATGTTTTTCCTCTCAATAGAGCCTCAATAACTCTGAATTTTATTATTATAATACATATATCAACTATTTACATGACAGACCATTGCAATACTTGCAATAATACTTCATTAATCGATTTCATTTTTGAAATACTACATTACTAAAAACTTTATAACAATAGTTTTCGATATTTGACAATATTTTCTTGCGACACTCTCTTTTCTTTCTGAGAATAATACCTAAAACTTAAGTAATGTTTATTATCATATATAGAAATTACTGTCTAGAGGATAAATAAGCCATAGAATATCTGGTTTATTTAACAAATTAAAAAGTAAAAAAAAGCAAAATTACAAGCTTAATACATAATCATGATTATTTTCTTTATGTTAAAATATAGTAACAAGTTGAAATATTTGAATAAAAGAAAAAAACTAATAGCTGAAATTTGAACTTTGTCAAAAATATCAATCAAATGAAACTTTTAAATATCGATTGTATACAGCAGTAACTGTCTAACGGGTGAAGCAGAAAAAAATGACTTTTTTATTTTCCTCATTGTGCATTCAATTTTCATCCGATTATCTTGAATATTTTTTTAAAAAGATTTGCCATTGAATTCTCTAGAAAATCATATGCTTTTTATTTTCGTAAGTAATCAAAATCATTTTCTTTCAAACTTTACAATCGATCCGTAAAACTGTTGCAACTTTCAAAAACTACTGTTTCTCAAATTTTCTTTACTGCTCGCTTTAGTTCTTCAATCAATGTCTTTTTTCATTGGACACGATCTCAATCCTCTTGATTACTCAATTTGGGACGAATTTCCACAACAAATGACATTGATTGAAGAACTAAAGCGAGTAGTAAAGAAAATTCGAGAAACAGTAGTTTTTGGAAGTTGTAACAGTTTTACGAACCGATTGTAACATTTGAAAGAAAATGATTTTGATTACTTACGAAAATAAAAAAAATATATAATTTTCTAGAGAATTCAATGGCAAATCTTGTAAAAAAACTTCAAGATAATCGGGTGAAAATTGAATGCACAATGAGCGAAATAGAAAAGTCATTTTTTTTTATATTGAACGTTTTTAGTAAAAGAAAATGCGACGTTCTTATATTTTATACTTTAGATAAAGAAATCATCCATACCGTTGCTTTTATATTTGTCATATGATGACAGTTTTTTACAATATACTAAAAATTAATTTCTGTATTGTAAAGTCATAACTAAAAATATCTTGCTTACCTTTATTCAAATTTATGATAAAGTTATTAGTCAAGATTTACAACAAACTTTTCTTTTTTTTTTTTGTCACTCAACATTTAATTATCCCTTATAAAAATAAATCCATCATGTTTTACATGTAAGTCCTTGAAGCGTCTTTTATGAAAAATTGTTAATGAAATTGTTAATCTATGTATGTTTATTAGATTGAATACTTTCTATTTAGAAATATATATAACAACAAATGTCATTTTGAGAAAAGAAAAAAGATAATTCAAGGTAATAATATTGAATATTTCTAGTCTTGCTTCCTACAAAATCGACAAATAAAAGTAATAGATAATTTGTATATATAGTATTGTTATTTAGCTGTTGTTCTAACTGCTCCCAAAGCAATATTCACACTAGTCACATCTTGCACACGTGTTGTTCTAATACATAGAAATATTTTGCCCAGAGTATTTAAACATCTTTTACTGACTTCTTCAGTATAAATCACAGTGAGTAGCATAACTATACTTTGACCAAAAGCAATAAACATAAAGCTTATTCGATGACTATATGATGGTAATGGAAAGTGACTGATATTAACATAAAAGAAAAAAGAAACATAAGGAAAACCAGTTATAAATGGTACAATAACGAGAATAAGAATACGTTGCATAAATCGAAGATCACGTTGACGACGTGTTTGTTCAATTGCATGTTGTCGAACACCAGCAATTATAATGCTTCGTTTCATATATTTCAATATTGCAACATAAATAAAAATAATTATTGTTATTGGCAAAAAATAAATAAATGATGCAAGATAAGCAAAACTAAATACATCGTTCAGTGATACCTACAAGAAATAAATGTTGATTAAGACAATTAATACCTATTAAACAGTAGAAATATCATATAAAATAAATGAAAATCTATCTTTTAAAATTTATTTTTATTTAAGATGTGTTTCACAAAATAATTTCTGCTCCTCAGTTTTTATTATTTTAATGAATGTATGTTTCCTAATCAAACTACTCGTCAAGAGAGTACGATTTGTCAGCATGAGTACTCAGAATACTCAGACGAGTACTTGATAAATTTAATGTGTAAAGATAATTTTCGTGTACTTTGAGGAATACTCCTATGAGTTTTTTCATTAGAGATTTACGTAGAGTGAAAGCCTGAGCACTCACTGTTGTACTCATCCTTGCTTTTCTATGTGCATTTACCAAAACATTTATGCATTAACTATCTCAAAATAGATTGAAGTTATTGTGTACAGAAAATTAGTTTAATTAAATATAAAAATACATACAAAAAATATTTTCATTACTAAAACGTATATTTCTCAATTTTTTCATAATTATCTATTTGATTGATTCGGTAACTGGTCACTCAATAACAAAAGTGAAACATTTTTTCAAATCTTTCGTTCTTATATTCGATCAAGCATATGTTTTAGTTTACAATTGAACACAAATTGCAATTTTATTTTATAAATTTAATTAAAAAAAATTCATTTTTATATTTACAATGTTATCAAACTTTTTTTAGATAATCAACGATAATTAATGAATGGGATCAACCGATAAGTTTAACTTTTCAAATATAAAATTTTATTTATATGAAATATACAGATTTATTCATTTGACAATCTTTATGCAAAAATCTTCTCAACTAAAAATATATATTCTACATATTAATCAACATCGTGCATCTATTTTTATCGAATTTCTTCATCTTTTTTAAACAACTATTTTTTTCCCGTTGTTGCTGATGTATGTAAATTTCAATTTAGTCTTGTATTCGAAGCGAACAATTTCTTCTTGTTTTTTCTTCCTGTGAAGAACTCAAAAAACAATAAATAATATCTATAGCTGCTTAACTATCCATGTAATATATTTCTTAACCCTTTGAGGACCATGGTACAAGGGTTGTACTACCTGTTTTTCAGTAGAAAAAATGTTTGCTTTATCATAAACTCTTATGATCTGTAAGGTAATAAGTTGCCTCACCTGCTATCTGATTCATATCTTTTCTCTCTTTCTTCCTGTCATATAAATCCCTCTCAGACATTCTTCTTTGCTTATGCTACTATACAATGACGTCATATTCTCTCCTCTCACTCCTCATTTTTTTATCCTCCGAGTATACACGCATTCCAATCTACTCTTATCTTTTACTCCCTTTCTCTTTTTCTTTTATCCTATTATACTCCTTTAAAACTACATCTAAATTTTAACTTTAAAAGATCCTTCCTAATACATCACATACTCAAATCAAATAAAAACTCCTTAAATCTCTAAATCTTTCAACTCTACTCACTCCTGCTCAATGAGCGGAGAGAATCAAAAAAGTACACATAATGATGGTACACAATTTATTTTCGACCCCAGTACCGGAAAATATTATACGTTGGTATCGAAAGTTACTCAACATTCAAATGTTAATAAAGTATTCCAAGTGTCTCAAGGTCAATTACAACCCGTCAGTATGAGTCCTACTCAACAATATAATAAAGGAAGAAGTACATCCAAAAAAACAACAACAAAAGATAAAGCCTCTGCTTCCAAATCGAATAATAAACCCACGTAGCTAAACAATGCACAACATAGCTCCTCACAACTCGCACAAAATATGAATACGAACATAGAACATTCCCTCATGCAAACAGTCACAGAACAACAAGAGAAGAAAGAGAACAATGAAACAAGTGATGAAGATAGCTACGATGAGTCATCAGAACATCCAGAAGACCAAACTGACTCAACATCAAACGCGAACAAAAGACGTCTTAACGACAGTTCAGAATTCGTCCAAGTAAAAGCACACAAAATGATGAAGGAACATCACCTAACTTCAAATACTACTCCGAACTCCAACGAACTAGTTACAACATCAGGCAACTCACACAATTACCCTATACCTGTGGAATTTATTCAACGTGCAGTGACACATAATCTGCCTTGCTTTACAATCAAATTTAACAATGTAAATCAGCTTCCATCAGCTGCTGGTGTTGCAGAAGATCTTTACGACTCCTTTAAGAAACAAAAAGTTCAAATCTTAGAAAGTTTCTCAATGGTAAGGTACTTTGGTAATCAACTTAAAATAGGAGTGAAGAACAAACCTGATTTCCAACAATTATGTGATCAGAAGGTCTGGCCAGTGGAAATACAAGGAAATCCAATCATAGTTATTATGCCAAAATTTATTCCTGATCAATTCACACTGGTAATTTGGAATATTCCAACTGAGTACACAGTCGAACAAGTTATGGATGAAGTTAAGAAATCAGCGAATTCGGCAGAAAACTTCAAATTGATAATTTATCCATATGCTCGCTCGACAAACGATTATAGGTTTACAGTATCCAATCAACGAGAATATAATGGTTTGCTACGATTACAACATATTGGTATTTTTAATCGTCTTCGTCCGGTTACTCAATATAAGCCAGCAAACAGATTGACGTCGTGTTCAAAATGCTGGACGTTAGGACACACTAGAGACAAATGTTTAGAATCAGGTCAAAAATGCCGAATTTGTCTCATGGATTTCAATGATAAGCATAATGAAAAATGCGGTAAAGAATACAAATGTGCTCAATGTGGAAAAAACCATTTCTCATTAAATCCCGAGTGTGAAATAGTTCAACAATATCGGGCAAAGGTAAATCAGGCGGTAAAACAAGCAGAAAAGGATGGATTATTCAATCGACAAATTAATGAAAATAACAAATCAAATGGAAATAGTTGTCCAAATATATATAATTATAAAACATTTCCAGCATTATCTTCATCATCCAAATATATAGAACGTCCAAATCCATGGAATAACTTAAACAAACATACAGCAGAAGACCAAATAACAACCACAGATATATCTAACCAACAACTTTATGAAAAATTATGTAACCATCTGGAGGGGAAATCTAAAGTAATGGATTTATATATACACCAAATGGAACAACAAGTTAAATCTAACGCCAAACAAATAGTAGAACTTCACCATAGTTTGAACACCTTAGTGGATATTACGAAAAGATTTATCAATGATATTACGGAACCACTACTTAAGACAACCAAGAGCAATGATACTCATACAAAAGAAATGATTTCAAGAATTGGCAGAAAAGCAGAAGAACAAATAACACAACTTCAAAATATTATACTTGAACATGAAAAGAAGAACATTTTAGAAAAAAATAGTATTCAAACTCAAGATCAAATTCAAGATCAGGTAGAAAATTTGGACAATACAGCTCCCTAAATCGAACAACATGCTTAATCCAAATGCTTCTGCTTATGCTTATGCTTGTAGGAATAATTCAAACCCGCTTCAAAATACGTTAGAGAGACTTGAGAAATGTGAAGTTACAGCTAGAGATAGAAAGATATTGAAGGTTTTGCTAGAAGAATGGTTTAGTGCACCAACTCTAAATAGTGTCCTTTTAAAATGGGAGGAAAACGAGCAACAGAAAAAGAATCTAACTAAAAATCTCTTAGATCCTATGTCTTTTGTATTGTACAATGTACAAGGATTAAACACGAGAAGTCTAGAAGTTATTGAGCTAATCAATAGAGAAGATGCCTCCTTCATTATATGCACAGAGGTAGGAGAAATATGGTTTAAAAGTAATATACCAAACTTTAATATATATCATGGGAAAGGAACAAATAAGAACGGTGGAGTAATCATTGCGGTAGGAAAACACTTAAAAGCTGTACAGCAAGAAACGAAGTTACTGAATACAGTGATAGTAGACATAATAGGGTTAAATGAACCGTTAAGAGTTATAGGAATCTACTGGCCAGACAGTCAAAAACGAGACATAAATGAAATATCACAGTTTATCTTAGGTAACACAATAATAGCAGGTGATTTTAACGCTACAGTAAGCTATTGGAACAGTCCAAGTACAGATAAAAGAGGAGAAATAGTGGAAAAATGGTGTAACGATAATCAATTAAAATACATAGAGGGTACTATAAACTCATCAAAACGCTCACTAAGAAATATAGACTTCACTTTCACTACCTTTCCTGGAGTAGAAGGTGAGACTCTCGAGTACGGCTCAAGTGACCATAGACCATTAGTATATAAATCGAAGTACATAGGCTTTGAATCGATTAGTAAGTTTGAAACAATTAAGTGGAGCCACTACGAGATAATACTGAATCTGCTACAAGAGTACTGGATCAAACAGAAAGAATTAACAGCAGCTACGGTGTGGTATAAAGACTACAGTCGGTTCCTAGGAGCACTAAAATCACGCCTTACATCATGGAAGGAAAAAGAAAAATGGCGCCCCTCGCTGCCGGCTATAATTTTAAATAAATTAAAAGACATCAGGAAAGTGAAAAGAAGGTACTATAAAACACATAAAGAAGAAGATAGAGTACAACTTCGCCTTATGACCAGGCTGATAAAAAACGAAATTAATAGATATAGATCAAATCGCTGGAACTCTTTTCTCTCAACCATAGGAGAAAAGTACGAGACAGAGAGCACAGTATTCTGGAAATATATGTCTCGGATCTATAAGCCAGCCACTCTACCGATCAACAAACTTGTAGTAGGAAACAGGAATCTGACAGCACCCAGAGAAATAGCGGAAGAGCTATATAAGTACTACGAAAACTTATATGTTAAACCACAGGAAGATATTACAAACCCTCATGATGCCCAAATCATCAAAGACTTAGAAAAACTGCAGCTGGAAATAACTGAATGTAAGAGTTCTATTAGGCCCACTTGTCTATTAGAAGTAAAAAATATGATAAAGGAGATGAAACCAAAAAAATCAGCGGGTCTAGACAACATATCGAACTATATAATAAAAAAGTTGCCACCTGGATACCTTGAGTGCCTGTGTCAATGTTTTAATGAATGGCTAAAAGAAGGTATATTCCCAGAAGTATGGAAAACGGCAAAGATAGTCACGCTGAATAAACTAAAGTCTGGTACGCCAAGTCCTGATCAAACACGACCTATCTCATTACTAGCAACCCACTCAAAGATATACGAGAAGATTATTTTGAGTAGAGTACATGAGTGGGCGGAGAAAAATCATATCATCCCTGTAGAACAATCAGGCTTTCGTAAAGGCTGCTTGCTACAAACTAGAGTACTTTCAATATATCAGGAAGTTCAAAATAAACTAGACGGTAATATCCCAACTCTAGGAAACTACGTTGATTATAGAAAAGCATACGACTTAGTGTGGCATAAGGGCTTAATAGTAAAACTTTGGAGGATGGATATGCCTTTAGAATTAATTCGGACAATAATAAACTGGTTGAGCAATAGAAAAGCATACGTAGCATATGAAAAGGTAGTCATCAATACATTTTATACACACGTAGGATTACCTCAGGGCAGTTCACTAAGTCCGTTTATTTTTATTGTCTACCACGCCGATTTAGTAAAGTGCACCGGAGCCTTTGAAACTCATCTATTTGCAGACGATTTGAGCGTTCTGATTTCCCCACCGATTCAAAAAAGATATAAAAAGATGCAAAAAGATCTAGCAGTTTTAGGTAACAGAATCTGTCAGAATCTGTTTAGTTACTCTCAGCAATGGAAACAACCAATTAACGTATCTAAAACTATATTTCAGACGTTTCACTCCCAAGTGAGAAGACCAGAGATAGATATCTCGATGAATAACAAAAGATTAGAAGAGGTTAAATCTTTTAAATATTTAGGATTTGTATGGACAGACAAAATGTCTTTGAAACCTACAGTAGATAAATGTCTGGCAGATATTCAGAAATCATATGTAAAGCTGAAATGGTTAAAAATAAATAGAGATATATCAACTCAAGTTTTGAGAACTTGTTTTTTCGCCTATTCATTTCCTCACTTCGCGTGGATATTTCCGCTTTATCCATTTCTCCCTCAGTCGCATCAAGAGCTCTTTCTCAGGAAATACAGAGTTGGGATTAGAATTATTCATAAATGCCCTTTTATCGAAGCGAAACACTTATTTAATACAACAAAAGAAAAAACATTAGAATACTACATATGTAAATACCTGCGAAAAAGACTCGCATCAGTTCACAAAACGGACATAGGTCTCTCGACGTTTTACCAGGACATCTTTAATTGGGAACTATTAAATAAAGGGAGAGAAAAGAACAGTAGTAAAACGGCCTCACTCGGAGTAGGACAGTTCTTTAATTTAGCTCGTACAAAAAAGATGAAAGAAAGACATGTTTCGTATCTTTTGTCGTGGTTAACCTTTTTGGATAATTACGAAAAAAAAAAAATAAATAAATAAATAAATAAGAAGTAAGAGATCTCAAAAGGAATAGGACTTTAACAGTGTTGCCTGCAACGCTTTGTTGTAAAACATCTCTTATTGTTATTTATGTACTTTCTCTTTCTTTTGTCTGTTCTTGTGCTGAATCATTCCCTCTCTCCATCCCTTTATCTTTCTCTCCAACTACGCACTGTGAATAACTCATCGGTTAGATCAATGAATAGTATTGATCCAGGTATTAAGAGAATATTAGTCAAAAACATTCCAAGTATTAAACGAAATATATTAAAGAAGAATAAAAAGAATGTATAGAAAAATGCTCTCCTCACTCTTCTTATTTGCTTCATTTGGTATTAAAGCAGATAGAATACAGTCGATTAGTGACACATTGGTAGCAAATTAACAACAAAATGGTTATCAAAATCTTAATTCTCCTCATTTTATTTATGTATGCTACGTTAGCTTCTGAAGGTTTCAAACTGTGGGGTCAAGACTGCCAAGTTCACGTTGAAAATAACCATAAAGAGATAGTTCAATTACTGGAAAAACAGCACAACTTCAATATAAATAACTGGAACCACATTGGCTTAATGACTGTAATAATATCAGTTGGAGTGCTTGTATTAATTGCCTGTTGCTTTGTCCGGCTTAAATATTGGCCAATGATCAAAAATGCACATACAGTGCATAAAAGAAATTTACCTGTTGGGGTACAAGGAGCTGACGGTCCCTATATAATTACAGTCAAGGAAAATAATAAACGAACACAAAGTGACTCAGATGATAAGTAAAATCACTATGGATCAGATGAACTAACAATGAAGTTTTCGAGCAATATATGGATTCACGTACTGTTGTTGCTTATAGTTCTCTTGCAAACTTTAATCTATCTTTCGTGTCTCTTTCTTTTTACTTTCATTTTTCTTTTCTTTTCTTATCTATCTTCATTTTTTATACATGCATGTCGGTATACAATGTATCGAACACAAGGATTAGTATAAGGTCGTTATGATGCATCATCATGGAACTATATATCAGCTCCTGATGATACAATCAGTTTTTGCTTTTTTATCTGCTGAAACTTGTAGCTTATAGCTTTTCAATTTTGTTGTCAGCGCTTCCGAGCGGAACTTCAAATAAAAACGCGCATAATCAAAAAAAAAAAAAAAAAAAAATTCTCTCCTCTCTTTTCTTCATGCATTATCCTAAAATTTCTATCTAACCACTTTCAGCGGAATACAGCAAATTGATTGTAGAACCACTTGTTGATTAAAAAAATTCGATCCCCAAAGGGTTAAACATGTGTTGAATAGTTGTTTTGTCGTGAATTAAAATAAAATATTTATACCATAACAGTACTATACAAAATGTGCTTATGACTATAGTCACATGAACACGCGAAGTACTCAAAAACGTGTAGAAGTACTCATACAAAGTATGGAATTTTCTAAGCTGCGTACTACATTATCGCACTACGATACTCAGATCCAAGCATATGTATTTCGGATGAGTACTCAAAGGCCACGAGTACTCACGAGTACTTGTGCCATTTTCTAGCGTGAGTACTTTTTGAGTACTATCCTTTGAGTATTTTGACTAGAGTTGTGTCGATCTACTCATCTTCATAGATCAAGAATGTATTTTACACATAAAGACACTACTATTCAATTAGAAATCGCTTTTTCAAATACAATATATAGATGGAATTAGATATGCTGATGTCTGTCTAGTACGAGAAAATATTTTTATTGAATGTATATATATTCTATATATTTCAATATGAGAGAAGAGATGAAAAGAGACTGTAGATAGGAATAATTCTTCAAATAAAACTAAAGTTTATCTCAATAAATCGATGCTATGCAATTTTATACACCCAAAATCTTTGATCGATTAATAAATACACATAAAAGAAAATAATATTATATTTGTTTTACTCTTATAAGGATTTAAGATGCAATTTTGTAATTAAAAAATTTGTTATTACAAGTACCTGACAAATTCTACCATCTGCTTGAAATTTTATTCGATCAATTAATACAATAGGAATTGTAAAAGTGCCAGATACGATCCATTGAATAGTAACAATAGGTATAATAACACGTGCTGATTGAAGATATCGTTTTTGAGCAAATATAGTTACAAATAAACGATAAAATGCTTGAATACAAAGAGTATGATAGAAGAGACCTGATGAGGTATATAGAAGAGAACCTCGAAATACACATAATATATCAAAACCATCAGTTAGTATTTGATAAAGTGCTTGAGATCCATAAATTATATTAACAATAAATCCAGCTAAAGCAGTATTAAGACTAATTAAGATAATTGGTGTACAACGACGACGATCAATTGCTACAACTCCAATGAATATTAGAGAACATATAACACCTACTGTATTACATAAAAACATGAAGATTGATGAGAGTATTTCAAATACAGCCATTTGTATGACAATAGAAAAATTAAGTCTTTAATAAATATTTTGTTTTTGTTCAACAAAACAGAACAGTCTAAAAACTAAGAGCGAATGTTTTATAGAAAATGAAGTTAAAATTAAGAAGTGCACGTTCATAAATAAACAGAAAAATACACGTTAATGTGGGAGTTTTTTTAGGTATATCTTATCATGTAGACTTGCTGAACTAGATAGAAGATATATGGTTGAATCAACACTATTTTGAACATTAGTTTAAGCTTCATTAAAATATATTTCCGTAGTATAGATAAATGAAAAGATTTATTAGATGCATATAACGATATCTTTAAAATTTTTTTTTTGTAAAAAGAACACATGCTGCAGAAAAACATATTCCGTTATCATACTTTTCTTTTAATATATTCTATTCATAAACAGATAGATTATTTTGTATAAAAGGTAGTGTATATAATTTATATCAAAGACGTCATTTTGAAATAATAATCGACTATCATTCGTAAAGGGCGGATACGTCGCAGGAGAGATGAGAATCTAGAAAAATTTTAAATTTTCCTGAATATATCTACTAACTGCATACTTTAGTTTGTCCTGTAAAAAACAATCAAAATATCTTTTACATTCAATAGAACTGATAGTAGATCAGAATAAAATAAAAATGTAGGGTTATATAAAACATCATATATATGATTTAAGTAAATATTCAATTATCATTCCATTTTCATAGAAAGATTTTATAAACTTCTTGATAAACATATGGAAGGCTTATATTATGAGTTTCAAAACAAGTTTTCTTATAAAACAGTGATTATGTGATGATTTAGTATTGTTTTGTTTTTGAAAGGGATTGGAGAAATTCTGAGCTGAAATTGTGAATATAGAAAAAATTGAAACTAATAGGAATTGATAATTTGAATTGTTGTATATGAAATTAAATGTAATCATCCGGCTGTTACATACAAAAACTTGTGCACAAAAATCAAAGAATGTGACGAAAGTCTTGGTCATTACGGCCAAGACAACCCTTGGCAACTCTCACTCACGAAATCCCGAGAGTAGTGAAGGCGCGAAGCGGAAACTCTTCGAGGAGTTAATGAGTATGGTCGGAGACCTCTAAGAAATCATAATTGGAACTCTGTAAATAAAACAAATTTTTGAAAGGTTTATACGAGTTTCTAAAATTTGGAAACTCCTTGGTGCAGTTTTAGAGTGGTTCTGAGATATTTAAGTACCTCAGGGAATCATTACAAAAAATCCTCAAGGATTTCGCGTTTTTCAGGAGAATCTCCGGGGATTTTGTAGGGGAGAGTCGACTTGGGAATACGGGTAAAAGTATATTGTGTGAAGAGCTTTAATTGAATCATATAGAGTATTTATAGTGGTAGTAACTAGCGTTGCTTGGGAAGTCTTCGTACTGAAAAGTTGGCATGTTAGAAATCGACAGAAGGTATATAGAGGCCTTGCTTGAGGTTTTTTCATTTATTACTACTACGTATTCCGCCGTGCAGACACTTAAATTCATTCTTATATCGAATAATTCAGTAAATAGTGTGAGGATCTGAATGTCTTTCACTTAACTTATGTCTATTGCCATACTTTATACAAATACCCACTGGAAAAATAGTGACACTAAGAGCTGGTTATTCTAACAAGGGTAGCAAATGCTCTGAAGTTTTGGAAAGAGTGGTAAAATTGGAATGTATCATAACTTGTGTGAAATTTTACTCTAACCCTCTCCATTCTCCCCGGGACCTAAGAATATGTTATGAAAAGTTTTGCATTACTAGCTTGTGCGATGTCCGAATGTATAATAAACAGACAAACAGACACAACTTCTTCTTTTCTTATGGGCAGAATCATTTTATAGCGACGTAACATCGTAAAATTGAAACTTGTATAACTTGAGAAGAGGAGCTTTCCTAGAGCTAGTTTTAATATATTATATGTGTGTTAAGTTACTGTAGATACTCTGAAAAAGTCAGCTGTTGAGGCTTTCGTTGAGAGTAGTTATAGCCAAAAAACTAGCGTTAGCGACGTGACTAAAAATAAGATATTGATTTTCACTTTTTACGATTCAGCTTAAAAAAATCCAAATAAAGGCAGCATTTAAGGTAAACCTAATAGTACATTCTGTAGAGAATGCATGGAGCTTTAAGATTAATATTGAAAGTTTTTCTGCAGTAGACATAGATTTTTCAATAAACACGGTTTAGTTTTCGTAAGCGACGTGACGAGTACACATACACGAACGAAAAAATGCTCTCATATATCAGTGAGAAGTTCAAAACCAATTCGAAAAGGTAAAAATCCTTCCTCAGAACCTTGAGATAATAATCAAAGAAGAATTTTTGTTTTCGGACTTCATGGGGTCTTTGGAGAGACTGTTTTCATGAGAGAAATTTTTTGTGTCCAATCTTGCTGAAAATTTTACCATATATGTAGCTCGGACTCTAGAGTTTATCCTGAAATTTTTAGGGTTTTATCTCCTATGGTTAGAGAGATATTCGTTAATTACTGGTCGATTAATTAATTATAATTAAGCAGCATCTGAAAGCGCCAACATTTTTACATATGTTTATGCTAAAGACATTTTTTCAAAAGGAACATCCTTATACAAAACTAAACTGACACGAGGATGAGGGTAATTTTGCGCATATATAGGTTATGAGTAATGAAATTTTATTTCCCTTCTTGTCTTCTTCATTCGATGGAAATTTTCATTCATATAGTTGCTCTTCATTTTACACATTCTGTACATCGTTTTGTAATATTCTAAAATGTCCTGTGTACAACGGCAAGAAGCACAGGTTTTTATATACTTTCGTTCTTGAATTCTTGAGAAAACAATCCTATGCACAAATTCTTTGAAAAAAGACATTTATTGTAGTAAGTCTAACAATAGGAGGGGGCAAAGACTTCTCCTTATATGAAAATTTAGAGTCAAAAACTTTCCTATGACCTTTCCCTGGTTGAAAACGCTATTCTATGCAAAACTTCATTGTGTTTGCTCGTACCGTACCCGAATGAATAGTGAACCGACAAACATTCTTTATGTATATAGATACATGTTTATTAGATAGAATACTTTCTATTTAGAAATATATATAACAACAAATGTCATTTTGAGAAAAGAAAAAAGATAATTCAAGGTAATAATATTGAATATTTCTAGTCTTGCTTCCTACAAAATCGACAAATAAAAGTAATAGATAATTTGTATATATAGTATTGTTATTTAGCTGTTGTTCTAACTGCTCCCAAAGCAATATTCACACTAGTCACATCTTGCACACGTGTTGTTCTAATACATAGAAATATTTTGCCCAGAGTATTTAAACATCTTTTACTGACTTCTTCAGTATAAATCACAGTGAGTAGCATAACTATACTTTGACCAAAAGCAATAAATATAAAGCTTATTCGATGACCATATGATGGTAATGGAAAGTGACTGATATTAACATAAAAGAAAAAAGAAACGTAAGGAAAACCAGTCAGAAATGGTACAATAACGAGAATAAGAATACGTTGCATAAATCGAAGATCACGTTGACGACGTGTTTGTTCAATTGCATGTTGTCGAACACCAGCAATTATAATGCTTCGTTTCATATATTTCAATATTGCAACATAAATAAAAATAATTATTGTTATTGGCAAAAAATAAATAAATGATGCAAGATAAGCAAAACTAAATATATCGTTCAGTGATACCTACAAGAAATAAATGTTGACTAAGAGAATTAATCGTCATTAAATAGTAGAAATACTATATAGAATAAATGAAAATCTATCTTTTGAAATTTATTTTTATTTAAGGTATGCTTCGTAAAATAATCTCTACTTCTCATTTTTTATCATTTTAATGAATGTATGTTGTATCAATTTATTCATCTTCATAGATCAAGAATGTATTTTATATACAATATACAGATGGAATTAGATATGCTGATGTCTGTCTAGTACGAGAAAATATTTTTATTGAATGTATATATATTCTATATATTTCAATATGAGAGAAGAGATGAAAAGAGACTGTAGATAGGAATAATTCTACAAATAAAACTAAAGTTTATCTAAGCAAATAGATGTTATACAATTTTATACTGTCAAAATCCTTGATCGATTAATAAATATACATAAAAGAAAATAATATTATATTTGTTTTACTTTTTTAGAGATTTAAGATGCAATTTTGTAATTAAGAAATTTGTCACTACAAGTACCTGACAAATTCTACCATCTGCTTGAAATTTTATTCGATCAATTAATAGAATAGGAATTCCAAAAATACTCGAAATAATCCATTGAATGATAACAATAGATATAATAACACGTGCTGATTGAAGATATCGTTTTTGAGCAAATATAGTTACAAATAAACGATAAAATGCTTGAATACAAAGAGTATGATAGAAAAGACCTGTTGAACTATGTAATAGAAAACCTCGAAATGCACATAACACATCAGAACTATCACTTATTATTTGATAAATTGCTTGCGATGCATAAATTATATTAACAACAAATCCAGCTAAAGCAGTATTAAGACCAATTAAGATAACTGGTGTACAACAACGACGATCAATTGCTACAACTCCAATGAATATTAGAGAACATATAACACCTACTGTACTACATAAAAACATGAAGATAGAGGAGAGTATTTCAAATATAGCCATTTATATTATAACGGAAAAATTAAAAGAGTTTTTAATGAATACCGTGTGTTTGTTTGATAGAAAATTCTAAAAACTACGAACGAATGTTTTATAGAAAATGAAGTTAAAATTAAGAAGTGCACGTTCATAGAATAACAGAAAAATACACGTTAATGTGGAAGTTTTTTTTAAGTACATCTTATCATGCTGACTTGCTAAAATAGATACAGGATATGTGGTTAAATCAATTCTATTTTGAAGATCAGTTCAAGCTTCATTAAGATCTGTTTGCATACTCTAGATAAATGAAAAGATTTGTTAGATATATATAACGATATCTTTAAAATTTTTTTTTTTGAAAAAAATAACACATGCTAAAGAACACATATTGAGCCATTATGCTTTTCTTTTAATATATTCTATTCATAAACAAATAGATTATTTTACATAAAAAGGAGAGTAACGACGTTATTCTCAAATAATAATCAACTATGATTGATATAGAATGGATATGTCGCAGAAGAAATTAGAATCTACAAAAAATTTTAATTTTCCCAGGGAAAATTAAAATTTTAGTTTCTTCTAGGAGAAAATAAAATTTTAGTTTTTTCTGAATATACCTATCAACTTCATGCTTTAACTTCTCCTGTAGGAAAAATCAAAATATCTTTTACGATCCAGTAGAGCTAATAGAAATCAAAATCAAAATCAAATCAAAATGCACGGTTAAATAAAACATCATATATATGATTTAAGTAGATATTCAATTGTCATTCCATTTTCATAGAAAGATTTTATAAACTACTTGATAAACATATGGAAGGCTTATGTTATGAGTTTCAAAACAAGTTTTCTTATAAAACAGTGATTATGTAATGATTTAGTATTGTGTTTTTTGAAAGCGATTGGAGAAATTCTCAGCTGAAATTGTGAATATAGAAAAATTTTAAACTAATAAAAATTGATAATTTGAATTATTGTATATAAAATTAAAGGTAATCATCCGGCTGTTACATACAAAAATTGTGCACAAAAATCAAAGAATATCACATAGTTTTGGCCATCACAGTCAAGACAACCCTTGGCAACTCTCACTCACGAAATTCCTGTAGTAGTGATGGCGAGAGTTGTGGACTCTTGGAGGAGTTAATGAGTGTGGTCGGAGACCTCTAAGAAATCATAATTGGAACTCTGTAAATAAAACAAATTTTTGAAAGGTTTATACGAGTTTCTAAAATTTGGAAACTCCTTGGTGCAGTTTTAGAAGGATTCTGAGATATTCAACTACCTCAGGGAATCATTACAGGAAATTTCCAATAGAATATTCAAACAATTCTTGTAATACAATAAAATCACTAAAAATTTCTTTTCTTTTGATATAAAACTATAAATATCTTTTTCTATTGCAGTTTTTGGACAAGGTAGTGATCATGTTTCTTTTGCTTACAAAATGGTAGCAATTATCGCACTCTTCTGGTTTTTACTTGTAAGTCATCGATTGATTCTTTATAGTACATTAACTGGAACTTGTCGACCTCAATCAGGTATTTATAGGAAATACGACAATTATTTTGAAGTAGTTATGTCAGGGGTTATTCCACCTATAGTTTTATTAACACTTAGTTGTTTACTCTTGCGAAATGTGATAGTTGGTAGAAATCATCTTTACATTTAGCTGTAGAAAATGTTATTATTGAAATTATACGTCTTCTTTCATATTTATTCTATAGTATAAATTTTTTATATATCTTCATATTCAAGTCATGGTTTTCGCAAACAAGTTTTTCATTCAATCGAAATTAAGCGATATAGAAAAGATGCTAATTTAGTAACTACAAACGCTCAAATTATATCAACAAATCCTATATATGAAACTGTACGAAAAAAGTCCTGATTTCTATTGATGATTAAAATCTGGAGCGCTCTTAATTTATTACAAGCTTTTGAGGGTCTTCTGTAATCAATTTTCTGTCTATTATAGCTATATATTTGTTCTGTAACTTCAATTTAAAAAATTCTTCATTAAAAATAAAGATATTTTAGAAACGGCACAGGGACCAAATCCAAGACGTGTGAATTAAGTTGAACTGTGATCATTCTCTCTCTCAAGTATGTGTATAATCAAGTCAGAAATATTGATTAGTGAACAAGGAATGATTACTTCTTTTGAAAGAAAATTAATGGATGCTCTAGAAAAGGTGAGTGTCTCAGTATTTTTAATAGTTCTCATCTATTGTCTTATTGATTAAAATATTTTTTTATTGAAAAATAGCGTTGAAAATTTTGCACAAAACCATATATAGCTAAGATGAAAAACTGTTTTTATTATATTTGAAAAAATATGAAAAGTGAAAACAAAAAAGCTAACTAGGTGACCATAATGAATGACTACGCTTTCAATCCAATTTTTTCATCATTCAATTCACTCTAATAGAAAAACACTATGTACCAAAAGATGTAGCATGAAACGCTCTACAATTTGCAAAGAACAAATTATAAAAAGAGGAAATAAGAAAGCAACGAATGTATCTTGTACCAGAATAAATATATCGTTTTTGCATGGTCGAAATTTGATCGCTCAGAATTTTGTCCATTTGAAACAAAAAAATTGCTATTGTAAAATAAGCCATCTTATGTACATTGTAGAGCTTTTCATGTATATCTTTTTGTACGTTTTGCTTCTCTAATAGACTGAAGTAAATGATGAAAAACTGGGATAGAAAGCACAGTTATTCATTATGGTCAACCAGTTACTTTTTACAGCTTTTTCTGTCATCACTTTCCATCTTTTTTTCAAATATATTAAAACTATATATGATTTTGTGCAAAATTTCAAGCGCTGTTTTTACTAAAAAAGTATTTTAATCAATGAGATAATAGAGGTGAAATATCAAAAATACTGAGGCACCGATTATTTCTAGGGCACCCGTTAATAATGAAGTCTTACTTTATTTATTCAAAGATCTCAATTAATCATTTTTCAGTATATTTGCAACTACTACATGGACAATTTATTCAGCTTTTCTATTCTACTTAATTGTTTGATCTAATTATTAACAAAGTTGACTTTAACTATCGATTGATTGCATATTGATTTACAGAAAAGCATAGGAGCACGCCATTATGAATATATTGTTGAAAGAAATTATTTTGAATTTTTCTATTCACTCAAATGTTTGTCTTTTATAATCATATGCATGTATAGAAAACCAAAATATTCAACGTTTTTCTGTATTACATCATTAAAACTTTCGTGTCTTAATATAAAAACTTCTTTTTTCATTTCATTTAATTACAATCAACATAACACAAAATGCTTACATAGCTAATAAAGTTGAATTATTTTCATTAGAAATTTCTTCAATTTCGAAAATTGAGTTAAAGAAGACGATAAAACCATATTAATTCTTAAAATTGTATGATATGTATACAAAACGTGGAAAATTTTTCAAAAAATGTTAAATGTAACCTTAAAGAATATTTCTGTTTGTATGTAACTAGTCTTATAGCGAATTAGGATTTTTGAGAAAAGAAACAAAATATATATAGAAGGGAATAAGTATAAAATATACTTTGTCAAAAGTTGAACTTTTATTAAAAATACTAATTTTGTAATCATTTGTGTTATGTTATGAATTCATGTTGTTTTATTCTGCTAAATCTAATTATCTGAGGTTAACTACTATTTTTATATAATGCCTTAATTGTCTATCTGGTGATTCTATTTCAAGATTATTAGAAAATTGAGAACTTTTTTTTTCCTCGTTGTCCTTTATTTTACTATCATCTACGAAGTATAATAATGGAAATGACTGTTTTCCAGCATTTGTCTGATATTTTTACTCAATAAAATATGAAGAAAATAATTTCAAGCTCATTATTATATCGATATTATACATTAAAGTTGTTGCAAACAATTTATATTATTTTAATGGAACCAATAGCTATTGAGTTTTATCGATTTAGAATAGTTTGTACATGTTTGTTTCTATATATATGCTAAGTAGATGAGAGACTGATGAGTGATTATAATATAGTATGATCTTTGAAGTATAGCTGAATGATTATGAGAGAAAAAATAATCATTCACGAATACTTATCATTTGCATTTGATGCGCTAGTATGAAAATATAACTAAGTTCAGCATTAATGTCGTAATAGATATACGTGTTTATTATGCGTTAATTGTTTTTCATAATTATGGGGAGAAAGAAAAATCCCGGGTTTTAAAAACTCGTTAATGTCTCTTACATAGTAAATGTCATGTTCGCAGTGTTTCATTTATATTGAATAAGCAATTTTGAATAATTCATAATCATATTCCTAAACCACGGTAACACTTTTTCAATCCTATAGTTAGAACTATATCAAAAAATCGTTTTTAATTTTTTAAATAATTATGTAGAATTGATTTTTTGATAATTTAATTACAAAGATAATGATTCATTTTAATTGATTTATTTTATACTATTTTAAAATAAGCAAATTTATCAGTTTAATTCCTGTGAGGTTAACATACGCAATAAACATGATGAATTTAGCAACATGTATTCCTATTCATCAATAACTATGAAGTGTCAATATACTCTCACGTCTCAAACCGCGAGAAACACTTAAAAAACTTGAAAATAAATGAGAAGAGCACATTTTCATTATAAAAATTCAGTATTCATACCATATTTATTGTCCTATACTTCAATATTATTTTTAGATCGTATTTGACAAAACTGATCAGTGAACTGTAACAGTTCGCTCACGTTGAAATCATTAATTCTTACTGTTTGTATTGACCATTACTTTAATTCAATATATCATGAATACTACTAATATAAATAGTAATAATATTAATATTAGTAATGCTTTACTAATAGCACCTTATCAACTTAATATTTGGCTTGGCTTATTTATTTTTATTTCGGGTAATATTAGTAGTATTGGAAATTTTATTGTATTTAGTTCTCGAACATTTCGTATTCGAGCTTGTTCAATTTATTTAATAGCTGAATCTTTGTTTACATTTATTTATTTTAATTATGTATTAGTTACACGTATGATTCAAAAAGGTTTTCAAATTCCTATTATAAATCGTTATGATATTATTTGTAAAATACGTCAATTTCTTTCGGAATATACACATCAAGTTGCATTTACTTTATTTACATTAGCTACAATTGATCGATTTTTATCTACACATCGTTCTATTGGTATGTACAAATCTATATTGTTACATATTGATACGTACAATTCTTATTAGTTTTTCTTGTTGAAGAAGAAATGTATTTGAGAATAACTATAGAACCTTTAGAAAAATTGTCAATATTGTTTTCTAATAATAAACATAAATTAAACGAGACAGAAATAGAGAATTAATTAAATTTTCTATTTTTTTTTGTCACGATCAATTATTATGCGCGATTAAATTGTTCAGTATTTAGAATACACGTCTAAGACATCTTTTTTCTTTGATGTTATAAATATTTCTCATTAAAAAAAACGTATATTGTATTTGTTTATTATAGTTTATCGGCAATGGAGTAATCGTGTTTCTTTTGCCTATAAAATGGTACCAACTGTCGTACTGTTTTGGTTTTTACTTGTAGGCCATCGATTGATTTTCTATAATACATTAACTGGAACTTGTCGACCTCAGTCAGGTACTTATGAGAAATATGACAGTTATTTTGAAGTAGTTATGTCAGGCATTATTCCACCTACAGTTTTATTAACACTTGGTTGTTTACTTTTGCGAAATGTTCGAAAAGTTGTTCAAAGACGAGTAGTGCGTGGTAGTATTGTACCACAGGTTATTAATGGAAATCTTTCATATATTCAACAAATTGATGGACAACTTACAACTATGTTATTACTACAATCGTTTGTTGCAATTCCTTCTTTTTTACCTTTTGGAGCACAAAATCTCTATTCAACTATTAGTGATAGTTGGTACAAATCATCTTTACAATTAGCTGTAGAAAATATTATTATTGAAATTATACGTCTTCTTTCATATTTATTCTATAGTACAAGTTTTTATATATCTTTATATTCAAGTCATGGTTTTCGCAAACAAGTTTTGCATTCATTGAAAATCAAACGATATCGTAAACCTATCAATTCAATTCATACACTTACCTAAAAGCTGTTTAATCAAGTCTATATCTATGATTATCTATTTTTCGTAACAGTAATAAATGCTTTGTTTTCTTCATTAAAAAATTTAGATATCATTTTCTTATATTTTGTTATAAATATGCACAGATTATATTTCTGCTTAGTTTTAATAAACTGCTATCTGAATCACAAATCTGTTATTGTTAGCGAGTTTTCATAGTAAATGCTTCCAAGAATGCAATCCTACACTGAAGAGTCCGAAATAGATGGATTTATAAATCGATATAAATAAATCGATTTATAAATCGTAAATTTTTTTATCGAAAATTTAAAATATTTATAAATGTTTTATGTATTTATAAATCTGGCCTATTTATAAACCCATTCTCGATTTATAAATGCGAAAATGATTTATAAACTCATGAAAAATTTATAAATCTGCTGTATTTATAAACCCATCGATGATTTATAAATGTAAGAGGAGTTTATAAACTTTTCTGGTATTTATAAATCACTGATGGATTTATCAATATCAGAGAAGTTTATAAATATCTGATTAATTTATAAATATTGTTTATTTATAAATTCACTCACAGTTTATAAGCTGTTCAAGCGGCTTATAAATGTTGACCAAACCAGTCAAAGCTCTACATTTTTGTAATTTTTGATAAGCGATGATACCTTCGAAAACGGATATTGTTTCGGATCAATTAATGAATGAAGAATAGTAAGGAAAATCATACAGAAAGAATAAGACCGAGAAACATTCGATATGATCGGAATATAAAACACAAAGACTTCTGTTCTACATGACTGACAATGTATACAAAACGGTTTAATTGTGTCAGTATTGGTGGTTTGCTTAAGTTAAAATTTCCAATGTTTTCAATATAATCTCGACTTCACACACTGCTAGATTTAGTTGAATGCGTACTCAATTCACCTTACAAGCCAGTGTTAGAATAAAATGCTCGGAAGTTATAAATAGGGTCGACACTTATAAACAGTTGGAATTTATAAATGCCGACCTGATTTATAAATGTCGACCCGGTTTATAAATCTCGACCCGGTTTATAAATCTCGACCCAATTTATAAATCTCGACCCGGTTTATAAATCTCGACCCGGTTTATAAATGTCCTAAATTTTTGGGATTTCTGTTAAATTTAAATTTTTGGAAAAATCATTTCGGACTCTACAGTGCAATCCTATGACTTGAAATGCGATTAATCAGGTCATATTCTAATTGTGATTATGCCTAATTGGTAGTTTGATAACATCCATTTCCATTTGTATTCAAGACCTAATTTAAATAAATATTTATTGTCATGGTGATGCCATTGAATTGAATGATGAACTGATTTGATATGAATCGATACATACCATAGTAAAAACAGCACTAACAGTAAGACACAAGCAGGATGAAATAGCTCTTGCTATTTCTATTTTCAGTAATACTCTTGCGAATGAGCAAGTACAGCATTATTTTCAATAATAACAAGAAAAATAAGTGATATTATTTCGCCTATTCATGAAATATGAATCTTCAAAATATAATTATTATTGTAAAATGAACACAAATAACTAACAGTTTCGTTAATATCGCCTTAATGCACAAGATAATGTCATTTTCACAATTTCTCAAACAAAACAAAACTTGACATTTTGATATGCTACAAAATCTTTTCAGGAATACTTCTATAAATACTGAGCGAATTTACTAATTTTTAATACAAGTAGTGCAAAGCCATATAAGTTCATTCAGACCAGTATGATTCAAAATACCAAACATACCGTTTCAAAGAAATAAGCTAATAATCAAATTCATCCAATTTTGTTGATATTCTCTCTAATATACGGAAAATATCAACAACATATCTGACACAAAAATAAACGTTACAATTCAGCTACAGTAGACATACATGAGTTCGTAAATATCAAACCATTCCCAAACATAAAGATAATACGATGCAGTTTGTCATTCATAAATGATTTTAATTCTAATATAATATCAAAAAGGTAACAACATTAAATATACACCAAACAGTAAATAATAATATAAATGTAAATAAAACTGAAGTTCATAAATTAAATTTATATTCAAAAATACATAACATTGTTAATTCTGATCAAAAACTTGAAGATAAAATAGAGCTGAATTCAACAACAAATAACAATATAAATATGAAAACAGATCTGGATAATACATTAGGTTTGTATGAAGTACCCAGGACGAAAAGTCACGATCGTAAACGGTCGTATACGACGAAATACGTCTAGAAACGCCCTTCGTATACGATGAACATATATGATCAACAGATACGATCACCGTATCCGTTCAACGTAAACGATTGCCGTGCATGACGGTAGTATATGATCGTATACAGTCGTAGATTAGTCGTAAACTGAAATTCATTTCTCGGTCATACCGTTAACTATTGAATTCAGCACACAATTCAACAGAACATAGAATTCGATATGACGCATTTTAAATTATATTGTTTTACATTATTTCGAACTATATATTGAGTAGTTACTATTTATATATTTAAATAAATTTCACTTTTTGTTTCCATATTATTGATCATAATAAAATAAAATAGTTATATTTTTTTATTTCAATATTTTCTTTTTATTTATTTTAGATATATATGGACATCCAAATAATACAGTAAATATTTTATTAAATAATTTTTTTTTATTTATTTCAGATATATGTGGACAACCAAATAACACAATAAGTAATTTATTTATAAAATTTTTTTTTTCATTTATTTTAGGTATATGTGAACATCGAAGTATAACAGTAAGTATTTTATTAATAAAACAAGGTAGCGCTCATCCTGTTGATTCGCGGACCCTTTTCTGAAAGAAATATTGGACCACTAAATTTAGGTAAACTTTGTCCGATCCTGTTAGATATTTCAACCCTTGGTTCCATATAGAATTATAAGAATAGAAAACTTTTTCAATTAGTTTTCAGTTTATTAAACAGAAATTTTTCTTAAAGAACACATCATTTTATAGACTTATCTCATTAGTATGATCCCGATCATATAATAGTAACAATATTGGTTTAATCTATTAAAAATCAATTTACAACTGATTTATTTGGATCTATACTGAGGCACAACTTTCGTGATCAACTATGGGAACGACTAGCCGTTCGTTGGCGCCCCTCCAGGACTCCACTCACTTCTAGCTATTCTATCTCTCAGGCTTCATAGAGCGGCTGATAATTCATAGTTCTCGTTTACCTTTTGCGCGTTTCAATTATTCCAAAAACTAGTCAAACCGCTACAGAATGCACCCATCAATTGACTTCTAGTATCACACAATGACTCCTGCCGCACTTTGCACCTGAGGCAAAATTGCACGTTTTCAATATGTTACCACTTTGCTCATGTAGTCACCATGGATGCCACCTAATTTGCGACAAATTATCCTATGAGGTATTTTTCTATATCCTTATCAGAACACAGCTTCGATGCCCAAATAAAATAGCTAGTCGTTCATTCAAGGGAGAAAAAGCGGATCCTGGTGGATTCTGCTGGATCCTAATAGAAACTTTTTGACATTCTGAGGATCTTATTTATTATTCAAAACCCTCGTTAGTCATTCCAATTAATCTCTAATGTCACACTGACCCGTACAGTATGAGCTCTTAACAACTTCCGCTATTATTTCTCTCATTCCTGGGTTGAAAAAAGGCGGACTGGTTCCTACAGGAACGCATCGAAAATTGTTGGAAGTGAAAGCAATATTCTCATTGGAGATTTGCTGGACTTGTTTCGGTAGATTGCAGTTACAACCTCGTGCTTTCCAGCAGGAAACGATTGAAATTCATCGGAAAAATTCGAAAACTTTCCGGTGGGATTGTTGCTTCCACTTTCGGCGATTTCTTGCAGGATTCTAAGTTATAGAGATCAGAGACCGACATCGGGTCATTATAGACCCTTCTTGCTGATCACATAATAAGCGAATAAAAACATTATTCGCTGCGAATAATTGATTTTATTCGTATATTGTGTCATCAGCAAGAAGGGTCTATCGGGTCAGCGTCACGTTGATTGTTGCGACCTCATGTCGGACACTGATAGAGATGTATCAATTTCAATTCCAGTGAATTCAAATTCTTAGAATTGATTGGAGCTGGACTTGGAAATGGAATTGACCAGGATTGTTCTGGAACGAACAACATCTGGTCTGAAATTGCCTACGATTAGTTGTTAGTCACACTCCTCGATCTTTATCTCCTATTGTATGAAGGTATCTTTAGGTGCACAAGTCCTATTATATAGAAGCATCTTGAGATCCTCAAAAACTATTTCAAGAAGGTAGCTTCAGGTTCTTATGTCCTTCTATAAGTAGCTTTAGGTCAGAAGAGGATTTAACCATCTTAAACTTCAATACCAATACTAAAGGGCATCGATGATATTGAATAGTTACTTTCCACTAGAAAATCAAACTTGGAAATTTCAAAGAACTGATGATAGATTCGGATGTGTCTAACCTGCAATACTTCGATTGTACTTTATAAAAAAAATCTTATATTCGAAAAAAGGTCCTTCCTAGATGAAAAACTCAAAAATCGAAAAATTTTAAGAGATTAGTTTTCAATTATTCATTTTTTCGTCAAAGAAAGACTTTTTATCGAGTATAAGTTCTTTATTATTCAACATGTTCTATATCACTTGTTGCTTTATCTCGTCCATTATCGCACGCTTGAATAAAATTTCTTCTCGTCTCAATTAAATTCTTTAGTCAATATGAAATGCATTTATTCATGATGGGATTTACTTTTATTGGTATGATTACATTCCATGATCAAACAATATTATTCATAATAATGTGTTGGTCACTGTTTATTAAACAATGGTTTTTATTTAGTGAATATGATAAAACTAATAGACAAATGAATAAATTGTTAAATTGTATTTTATTAATTCTATTAAGTATATATGCTTATTACAACAGCAAACAATTAATAGTTATGAGTTGGATTAATCCACCTTGGATGATATATTTTGATATTTTTTTCATATTATATTCATTTAGTTCACCGTTTATATGTACAGGTAAGATTAACAAAAAGATTTTATCATTATTGAAATGTTGAGTAGAAAACGTGAGAAATTATTTTGTGATACTTATTTAGATTTTTTTAAAATTAATTTTAAACAAATTCAATATTTATAATTGTTCATCATTTCTATGTTTTATGAAAATCTTTTAAACTATTCTAATAATCAATTAATCAATCAATAGCAATGCTCGCTTGTAAATGAAGAAATTTCGAGCTGGAATTTTTGCCATATATAGGTCTCATGATTTTTAGCATATTCTAAAAGTTTCAGCGTAAACGGATATTTTCCCAAGGGAGAAACGGCAGACTTTTGTACTTCAAGTACTTTGAGCTATTGTAGGCTACTTTCAACTACTTTAAGCTTACTTCAAGTAAAATATTTTGCCGTACTTTTCTACTTCAAGTCTGCCGTTTCTTCCCTTGTATTTTTCTCTGAAGATAATCAATTTTCAGAAAAGCTCGATTTTCTGATCATGTTGTGAAATATGAATATTTCTTGTAACTGGATTGTTTTCAGAAGAAAATATCTGTTTGCGCTAAAACATTTAGGATATTCTAAGGGCCATGAGTCCTACATATAGCAAAATTTCAGTTCAAAATTTCTTCATTTATAAGTGGACATTGCTGTTGGATTTTGAGATTTTCAAAATTCAAAATCCTAAATCCACTTTTTCCCCTTGATTATACAATAATATATTGAAAATATTCAATAGAATTATGTAAAATTAATTAATTAATACATGTATAATTGTAGAGAAAAATCATTTTCAAAGTGACTATACTTTGAAAGAACAAGAAGCTTGTTGTTTGTCTTCAGTCAATAATCAACTGGAAAATCTTCTAAATAAAGTAACACGTTGGAACATTTGTCTTGATATTCGATGGATCTACTTAATTATACTTGGATTTGTTGTCAATTTTCCACTTCTATTAATGATAATAATAGGTGAAGATGAGAAAAAAACAAAAACCCAGTACGTGTCGTCGACAATAGGTTTATTAATGATAATGAATACAGGATGTAAAATAGCTGTTGATGCTACTAATAAATCATTCACAAATTGTCGACGAATTATTCTCTTCTCAGTATGGTTGTTTATAAATATTGTTATTCTTATTTTCTATTATTATCTTTATTCACCTTTATCATTATACAATAAATATGGTTATCATTATTGTCCAATACCGCCTGATATAGTCGAGTTTATATGTTCTTACATATTGATTTTTATTTGAACTGTCTCTATCAATTGGAGCCACTAACAACAAATATAACAATAGATATTGTTTGCTAATCAGTTTTTTTTTTGTTTTCATTTTTGTCTTATAAATGAATATTATTATTGATAAATATCAATAAAAATTAGTTATAACAAAAAAGAAATAAAACATAAAATATTGATTAGTTAAATATGAATTGAATTAGGAAATTCACTGGAAAAGTTGTGAGAAGAATAATTGTGTTCAATTTGTTAAATAGATATTTTCTATTTTTTGGAAAAATAATTTCGACCATCCTCTTCAAACTATCGAATTGAAAAGAATTCAATAATTCATCTGCATCTCACAACATGACCATTTAAAACAAACATTTTTATAGAATTCAACAAGCTGGTCATTAATCTTATAATTAAGGTTGTTTATTTTGTTCTTTATTATATATACAATTGAGTTCAATTATATTGGTAGATCTTCAGAAAAGACTTCGAGTTCATTTAAGAAGAGTTCAATTTTCGTACATTCTAAACGTGACATATTTGCCTAGACTATTACGATTCTTTTTTATCTTATGTATTAAATTAGATCGTTAATTTATATCTTAGGATTAATCATTTTTATATAATTTAATTAATCTTACAATAGATTTGAATCATATCTATGAAAGAATTGATTAATTTAATGAATTCTTATATAATATCTCAAGTTGACTTGATGATCTTTGACTATATTCTTAAAATTTTCCACAAGATTTCATTGAGGATGTGATAAGAAATGGGACGTGGTTTAGTATAGCCCTCCCCCTTCCCCCTGTTATATATTGACCACTACGCTGAATTAGCATAAAAGGTACTTCTGCAATTTAGTCACACTCTCACTCTCACCCTCACCCACATCCTCAAGAATATCTGTATAGAAGAGAACTAAAAATAAAAAAGCTTGATGCTTTTGTTACTGTTGTTGACACAATGAAAGATGTTTACAATCCTTATAAAAATTAAATATAATAAAATAATTATTTGAATTCATTTCATTTTATTATTTTTTGTTACTTCTATACGACATGTATCTGCCTTGGAAGTACACGTAGATAATGTTTTACCATTTCCATGCAAGACATATGTTTTGTATGAACATGCAAGAGAAGCGCATGCGAGTATCTGCACGAATAGATTTCATGCACAATCTCGCATATTTTATTAAAAAATTTCAAAATTTGTGCTTCCGTGCATGTACTTACAGAGCACAACTCCACGCGTGTATTGATGTTTCTGTATTCACACGCAAAAGATGAAACGTTTTATATAATCTGCATGGTAATGCATGGCCTATGGTGATTTAAAAAATATTTTGCATGTCGATGCATTTTTTAACAAAATTTTTTGCAATTGCACGCGTTTCTTTGTCTCTCACGTTTGACTGGGATATATCCTCCTGATATTAATTATCTCAGTCCTTAAAGGAATTATCATAGGTACCAACTAAGTACCTTCAAGTGATTGACCTCAATACTTGAGTACTATCAGTAGATTTGTTCAAAATTCCATTTAAGTAGGTTACTTCAGCGAATGGTATGTTCAATGAGTGTGAGCGTATAGTTATATTAAAGTTTGCATATCATTCTATGGATGAAATGACTGTGTTGAAGCACTGGTTAGGTGAACATGATGTCAGTTCCTATGGAAGGAATTGTGCATCAGTCCTGTTCAGTTCCTCAATTCCTTTGATAGGTATTGTTCTTAGATCATTTCCCCTCGTAGGGATGTAGGAATTGAATAGTATATATGGATAGGGATTGAGGTTTGATTTGTTCAAAGAAACTAAATGTTAGGTAATGATGGAGGAACTGATCAGGAATTGTGTAGGGTTTGTGTTTCAGTTTCCAGTTCTCATGGAAAATGATGTATTGTAGCTTAAATTGTAAGTGACTGAAAGAATTCCTAATTCTCAGTCCTTGGAGGCCCCTCTGAGATTCGGGGGAGATATTTTAACCATAATCTATACTAGTCTAGAGTAACATTCTCTGAAATTTTGGTTGAAATTGGATGGGAAAAAGCAAAGTTCGTTTCTGAGGGGGAGGGGAGCTTCAGTAAATAAATGCAAGTCTTAAGACAAATATATTAGATGATAAAGAATTTCAAGCACTAAAGAATATGAAAATAATTTTCCAAAAATATATTCTTATCTTGATAATATGTTGAAAAAAAACGAGTTTCAAATATTTTTTTCTGGAATATCTGTATATTAGCACCATCTATCAAAAATAGTTTCGATTTATTAAAATATAAATCTAAAAAAGTTAAACGAATAAAATATTTCAGTAAATTCTAATAAAGAACTTATTCTTTTGAATTTCTGTTTACAAACAATTAAGATTTTAAAAAAAGATTTTTGACGTTATACAAAATGGTATTAACAATGCATTGGGGTTTTATGGAAACATCACTTCTTACTACATTTATGAGTTTTTATGTAAAAAATTTTTAAATACATGAATAAGCTATTATATTTACGATATTTTTAAATGTTTACTGGTTTTTTTTCTCCTAGACATTTTATTGGGCTCGAGAATCTATCGGAATTTCACCATTTTTCTTAGGTTTGATCATAATTGGTTGTTTTTTATTCATTATCGAACCCTATGTTTCAACACGTATTAAAAGATTTGTACTTTATTTTATTTATAATATATATTGGACAATAATTGGATTGTCAATAATATACTTTAAATTGAATTATATCGAAATGTAAACTCTCTTTTGATTTATTTTTTGAAATGCAAATAAATTCTTCTGTTTTTTTTTCTAGAAATGACGCTATGTTTTATCTCAACAACACTCTCAAAACTTATGGTAGCCATCTTTAATTTTCACGAAAGGACTTTTTTTTAAATAAAATTTTATTGATTTATATTAAATAAAACATTTATTACTATATTCGCTCAAATATATTCATCTATTTATTTCTTTAAAGTTGTTCTGACATACTTTCAAAAGTGAATATGCAATTGTTTAGTTTATTTGAAAGTTTTTCGAGTAATTCAATAGTCATCATATTATATGATACTGTTCATATTTTTTCGTCTTCATTTATTCAATTTTTTTTTTCGTTTTCTCCAATCTTTTAGTGTCCTATAATGAGAGACATTGTAGAATCATATATAGAAAAATTTATTTTCTTTCTTTCTTTTTTCAATCGTATCAATATCTTTTTTATTGAATAATTATCTTCAAAGATAAAATAATGATTATCCACCAGATTAAAATACGATAAATTATGACGAAATAAATTAATTAAACAAGATATTCATTAGAATATTATAAGATTACTTTTCTATGTCATATCTTTTATGTTTAAATTCGATATTTTTTATCATTGAATATCTTATTTATTATAAATCAAATGTATTTTATTTATTTATTGTTCTTTATTTCTTCAACAACTTAACAATATGTCAAATAGTCACAAGAAAAACAATATTTTAATAATAAAAAAATGCTCGGCAAGCATCATCAGCAATTGAAAAAGTATGTATATGATTGGAAAATGTATTTCTCTCTATTTAAAATATCTTCTAATTAATTATTATTGTTTAATTTCTTTTCAATAGAATGAATCATGGTCAAAAAAACAAGTCAATCACTCGAATAACAGCAATGGTATTGCTATAAATGGATATATTTGAATTCTATTTGAATTCTATTTGAATGACAAATTTATTGTTTTCTTTGAATGCTTGCGGTGCTAATTTATCTAATTGTAAGAAAGTGTTAAAAATTTGTTCTATTGAATATTTTCTTTTGATGCCTCATACATTAAAAATATACACATGTTTACGATAATGCTTCCTATCTTCATAACATTGTCGACGGTTTGAAAGAGTATCGAATCACATTTGTGCACAAGAATTCATAATAAATAAACTTGTGATATACTCATCGAGTATATCATAAAGAATCAGTACATAAAACCATTAACCTGATATTACAGTAGATCAAATATACAAAACATATAGCAACTTAATTTTTCTCTAAATTCAACTCATTCAGCATTCATACAACAAAGACAGCTATATGAAAAATCAAAATTTAGACTACATTCTGTAGTATAGTAAAACAAGATATACTATACTTTCAAGTTCTCAAAACAATTGTTTCAATGTGTAAGACCCACAACTCTGACGATTTTAGATGGAAGCGATGTTATTGCTGATAGAACTATGTCTTTATTTATTTCTTCCTCTCAAGAACTGCATTGTTCTAATACAAAACACACGCGTATATACTCGTCCATCAAATAGAGAAGGAAAGGAAAGGTAATGCCAAAGTACATCAAAATGTACTAAGCAAGGACATAAAGTGGCTAATCCATCAAATAAGAAGAATCGAAAGGATGAAAAGCCATGCGTATAACGCATATCAGGAAGACCGTTACAACAACCTCGTGAGAAGACACAATCTCAAAAATACTGAACAAAACTAAAATAGTATAATTTTAAAGCAATTAATTTTTTCGAGCTACATCACATTTATTTATTACTTCTCTTCTCTATCAATGTAAAGTTTCAATTGATCAAGCAGTCTGAGGCATGATCGGCACATTAAAAATTCAGTTGAGATCAATCATCTCGAAAAAGTTGATTTATCTCTATATTTGTTCTCAAATCAGCTCATTATTTGATGCGGTCATACCTTATTTGAAGCAATTTTTCTCGTAGTAATCCATCATCCCAGAAAATGACAAAAATACCGCTGATTTTGGTCTAGTCTTACTCTTTTCTCAGCGAAATATTGTGCTAAACTATTAGCAAATTCTTCAATTCTCCAATTTTCACAAAACTAACTTCAGACTCGAGTTCCTTGGCCTCAATTACACTACGGTCAAATTTTATATAAAAAAGTAGAATAAATAATAAGTACATAACGAAAGAACGGACTTAACTCACTCTATGTATACCTTTCTTGCAGTATCGAAAATAATACATGAAAACCAGTTGAAAACAATGCACATAGTTTTAGCACATAGTTTTTAGAAGAGATCTGTCTTTCATCAAGTGCTGAAAGAGTCATCGAGAACATTTAAATCCAAGATAAAAATCATTTCAGTTTCTCATATGATGAGATTTGTGAAAAATATATTCCTGATGCTAGCCATTTTTCTCCGTTCCCTCAATGGTTGGTTCATGATTCATCTTGCATTTTACCGTTTCTGATTCCTCACGCTGTTGTAAAACATTCGTAGCATAAAACAAATAACAAGTAGACATAGACCTTGATATAAATCGCAAAAAAACATCATCGAAACCTCTATTACCTGCAACTTAGAAGGGATAATACGGCAGTAGATACCATCGGGTGTTATTAGATCCAATTTAGATCCGTTCGGAGTTTGTTAGATCGTGGTGAGGATCTGACTAACGGACATATAGTGTTGGAATCCGATCGGATCCTGCGGAAACCAATTGAAATCCGATAGGATACCATAGAAATCTCGTCCGACTCCTAGTGTTGGATTTCATATAGAATCTGACTATGGAATTTGATCGGATATCCGCCGGATTTCAAAACTAGAGATCTCCTGATGGATAGTCACCCGGACTCTGATCGGGTTTGTAGGATTCGTGGGATCCTATAAGATCCTATCGCATCCGTATCTGGCTCATTCGCCAGGAAAATGAAAAAAACTCATTTTAAAAAATTCGGTTTCTGTAAAAGTATCGACTCTTCAAGATATATATCCAGAAGATAGCGATGGAACGAAATACGCTTTTTATGTATTGAGGGCTCACTAAGTTTACTACAAAAACTGTTTTTGAAGCTTTTCCATTGGAACCTTCAGTGGGTTTTTACCGTTGATGTACAAATGTCCACTGTGATAGACATTGGGAGGTAAAGGGCTCATTTAACTCAGGATTGCAAAACGACTGACACGCCTCACCTACAGCGCTAAAAACGTGATTAACCCACACTCTCATCCAAATTATCTAATTGATCAAAATCCTGACCGAAAAAAATTCATTGGCACCACGCTAAAAACATCAAAACAGCAAGGTATACCCTATAATAACTCAATCAACACGAACCAAATTGCACAAAGTCATTATCCAAAAAAATCTGATTTCTTGGATCTAAACACAATCAAGACACGTTAATTTTAGCCCGTCCGAATAATAACCAATTTTTTCTTTCCGAACCATTTAAAACCAGCTTTTGCTAGTACGTTCCCAGTTACTAACAGATTTGTTGGCCGAAAACATGAGACAATTCTGTAGCTGCTTCAATGAGATCAAGATATCTTAACGCTATAGCATAACTGGATTTGAGAGACGCTACTCGCTTTTTATCATCGCTTCACTCAGAAAAAAATCTAGTCTCCACGGCATATTCGACAATAAACTATAGGCTCAGAGTCAATTTCGATCACACCAACAAAAGCTCTCCGTGTCAATTCAAGTCGAGCCACGATTATATGTAAGCGCAGAGCCATTAGACCCAACGTCTAATGCAAACGATACTCCTCCGAGCTCCAAACTTGATCGACAGAAATGTTCACCAAAAATAACCTCATTAGGAGAAATCGCGATGCAAAATAATCTGATTGACTGATGCCTCTGACCTCAATTAACCTGAATAGTGGAAACCAAAATTCTAAAACACCTTATTGGTCCAAATCCCGAGCAAAAATACCCCTTTTGGCCTGAATTACAGGCCAAAGAAATCCGAATGGCTAATTCTCCCCCCCATTTGAAATGCTTTAGACTGGAACCGCAATGTCAAAAACCCGTATTGGTCGGAATTTCGACCAAAAACATCGTTACTGGAACAAATTACAAGTCTAAGAAATCTTATTGCTTTACGCGATAAACAAACTTTAACGATACTCAACGAGCATGTAACCCTTTCTTTCCGAAAAGGGAATCAAACAAATGGCACAATTCGATTCCTCGACCCCAAAAAACTTTTGCTCAAACTTTTCGACCAAAAACTTTCTTTTAAAAAATCGTTTTTTTTCGTAAAAAGAAATTTTTGTTACAAGATCATCAAAAACAAGTAGCGCTCGTCTACAGGCTCGCTCAGCTCTTTCTCGTAGAAATCGTATTTCTGAACTACCATCAAGCTATTCATGTATAAAATTAAAAACACCGAAGTCAGATTCAAGTTCCTGGATACTAACTGCCTTTGACCAAACCTGATAAAAACAAATATTTTTTTGTTAAAAACTTCTCGTTTACTTGAAAAATTGAGCTGCAAAAATTTTTTAGAAAACAGGCTTCAGATTTGAATTCCTCGTCCTCGCTTACCCTTCGGTCAAACCTTATAAAAAATCTATTTTTTGTAAAAAAGTGGTTCTTCGTATAAAAAAATAATCCTTAAAAATATTTTAAAAAACTACCATCAGATTCGCATTCCTCGACTCCGACTATCCTTCGGTCAACCCTTATAAAAAAAATTGTTTTGTAAAAAAAAAGATTCTTTGTGTAATAAAATGAGTTTCAAAAAAAATTTTTAAAAATTAATATCCGATTCGAATTCCTCGACCCCCATTACCCCTTTGGTTAAGTTTTATAGAAAATATTAATAAAATGTTTTTTTTCATCTTGTGGGACACACAAGCAATCAAGCATGCAAACAATTTATGTTTCTAAGACTTTTCTCTACGAGAAAGAGAACTAATGGCATCATTCGATTCCTCGACCTCGAAAACCTTTTGGTCAAACATTTTGAAAAAGAAAATTTTGTTTTATAAAAAATCGTATTTTTTTCGTAATAAATTTTTTTTGTTACAAGATCATAAAAAACTAATGGCACCATTCGATTCCTCGACCCCAAAAACCCTATAGGAACATGCTTAGGAACTATTACATTTTATTTTTATTGAGATTAGAGAGCGAAGAAATCTGATTGGCTTACGCGACAAACAAACTTTGACGATTTTTAACGAGCCTATAACCCTTTCTTTCAGAAAAGGGAATAATTTTTTTTTATTTATTTTAGATATATATAGACATTCAAATGATACAGTAAATATTTTATTTATAAAATAGGTTTTTTTATTTATTTTAGATATATATGGACATTCAAATAATACACTAAGTAATTTATTAATAAAATAATCTCTTTTTAATTTCTTTTAGATATATATGGACATCCAAATACAATAATAAGTATTTTATTAATAAAATAATTTTTTTTTCATTTTAGCATTATTTGGATAAACAAATATAGGTAATATGTAGTATTCCTGCAGTATCCGCATAGGATCCTGTGGGATAACAGGAAGTTGCCGTCTTGTTTCTAAGGAGATGAGAGTGTGAGTACGATGTCAAACGACATTGTACACGACTGTGTACGATCATTTACGATGGTCGTATTTACTTCGTATACGACACGACGAAAATACGATCGTATTTCAGCAGTCAAGTATTACGACGGAAGACGACCGTATACGGTCGTAGTTTTGAAGGTATACGATCGTACACGGTCGTTTACATCGTCGTATACGACCGTTTACGACTATCGTAATGCTCGTCCTGGATATATCAACCAATAAATTAAGTGTTCATCTACAAATTAAGAACAGCATAAATATAAATATACATAAACTAAAATGCAATAAATTAGATTTAATAATAATTAATTCTCATAGAGTCAATATTTGTCCAATAGTCCATATCAATAACGAAACAAATCTTCGATCAATAAACAATATCAATAATAAAGCTAATCTTCATTTAGTAATTGATACCAGCAATCAAACAGATTACTATCATCATCCAACAGCTTATAACAATAACAGAACACATTATTATACAATAACAAATAAGAATAATAATAATAGGACACATCTTCCTTCAAAAAGTGAATAAGACGTATGAGTTATTCTATAATGTGTCGATTAGAGCTCACCGGGTACGAATCCAGATTCGGATCTAAAAATTTTAAGTTGATCTAGTCTAGGTAGGTTCTAAGTCCATAAATTACTATTAACCAGAAAAAGAATTCATTATATACAATAATTCTTGTTTTGATTTTCTTTAGTTTTTGTTTATTTTCTTCAGAAAACGGTGAATTTATTTATGAATAAATTAGGATTTTGTATTTGTTACAATGATACCCATTATGATGCTCTTTTACCTTTTCAAGATAATCCTCAACAATTTGTACCACACTTTGACTTGATTAACATGAGTTTATAATATGAAATACACTATGAAACAAGCTTTAACTAAAAAAACAAATTTTCATTTATGCAAATAAATAAAGTCTTCGAAACTAACTCCTCATCATGTCCTACGGAACAAAAACAGAGCATCCGTAGGGCCTAATGAGCATTTTCTTAGTGCGCTCAACGATAAAACTTTTTTTAGACAGATTAATCAAAATCAATCTATCGTGAGCTTTACTTTTCGAGTACATAAAAATAAGGTCGGCTCTATGGAGAACAAACAAATGTCGCACAGACACACAATTACATTATATGCCTTTTTCATGGTTTTCTCACGTGTCACATTGAAGAAATATTAAGCGCAGCATATCTATACCTATTATTTTGCATCATTTCATAGCTCTTAACGAGTTTAATCTACTCTGAAAAAATTGGTATCGGTAACATCGAAAACAAACAAATACCACACTGACACATTGTCTAGATATATGAATTTTTCGACACTTTCATACAGAGGAAATCTTGTGCGCAACCTATTTATCCCTATAACTTAACATCATTTTGCGGCCTACGAAATTCTCTATCTATTAGTATATGATAATTGAAGTTTTGTTTTAATTATAATAAATTTTTTCTCTAAAGAAAATCATAAAAAATTAGAAAAGGTCATTATTTACATAGAAAAGGAGGATATTTTTACCGTAACGCAGCAAATCCTTAACGGATCCTCCTCATCTTCTTCTCTCGACTGAGATATTGATGAGATAATTCTATGTACAAAATTTCATGACAATTGGATGAGCCTTTCAAAAGCTATCGTGTAAACGAACGGTTGGCCGGACACACTGACCGATTCTAGAGTCTATAAACTGTTTGAGTAAATCAACTCAATTATCTAACTAGAAATTTTTATAGATATAAGTCAAACTGAAGTAGAATGCATTATTAGTTATTAGTACATGGGTTATGTCACGACTGAACAGCAAAAAAGTAAAAATAACTGACGACAAATTGATTTTGATCGAACTCTCTAAAAACTATCTATCTTGAGTATATGCTCAGCATTTTGACCTTATCTCGTGAACGAATTGGCCATTTGAGCTCTGAGACATCTCAATTAGACAGAAAACAGTTTAGTCTACAAATTCATTCTACTCAAGTGAGTAAGTTTTAAGATAAACGAAGTGATAGAATTCAAAAACTGAGGAAATTCGAAGCAATATTACACTGCGGGAGGTGGTATTTTGGATTTTTCTCACCTGGTGCACGAGATCTTAGGCTTATTTCTCTATAAAACAAAGATCTCATGAAGACACATCTTTTGCCACTGAATCGTAAGAATAAAAAACCTGGGGAGCCAAGCTAGCATGGATAACGCTGTAGTCGACCCTATCTAGTGATCATTCACTCAACTCCCACAGTGATATAATATCTTTAGAAATCACACAAATCGAGTTCAGATTTGTGCTCAGCTTAGAGAATTGGACAAGTGAAGTTAATTAAGAATGGATTTGGGATTGTATCTACCGAGATTATGATCATAGGTAACCTCATGGATTTATGATAGATATATGATATGCAGAGACATCAGTATTTTCATAATAATACACCAATATTAATAGATATCGAGTTCGGATTTTTTTGCATTTGATAACTCTTATTAATAGCGGCATAATCATGCATCTAGAACACCTCACCACCACTACTCACCTGAGACATATTTACGTACAGTGGCCTCAAGATACAGATTTTGGGACCCTGTTTAGGCAACTTTCACTTGAAAAACTACGATTTCATTCAAACTTAATATCATAGTCGGAATCAGCACTAAAAACTGAGTCGATTCATATATATTTTAAATCATCATCATCATGTCCCTTAGGCTTATTGCCCGTTGGGGCCAACCATTTTATGGGATCAGATTTTTCCACGCCTGTCGGTCTTGCGCAAGATGAAACAGATCTTGCCCACTGCGTTGACACCATTCAGTTATGTCATCCAGCCATTCTCTGCATGGACGCCCTCTTCGAGATTTTCCATCAATTTTTCCAAATAGTAGATGTTTTATCAATCTACTATCGTCCATTCTGCAGATGTGGCCAAACAACCGCAGCTTCCTCTTTTTGATGGTATCGATTATCGTCTCCTCTCTTGATATTCGTTTCCGAGTATCTTCGTTTCGTATCATGTCCTGCCACTTTATCCTTAGAATTCGTCGGTAACATTTCATTTCAAATACCAATAATTTTTTCCTGTCGGCTTCTTTCAAAGTCCATGTCTCTGAAGCGTATAGTAGGACACTGAAGACACAAGTGTTTAGGATCTTTAGTTTGTTTTCTATCTTCAGTTTTTTGCTACTCCAAATATGTTTTAAAGAAGCGAATGCACCTGTCGCTTTTCCTATTCGCCTTTTGATTTCCTCTGAGCAGTTATTATCCCAAGTAATTAGGCTGCCGAGGTATTCGAATTTATCTACATTTTCTATGGTGCCGTCTGCTACCTGTATCCTATTTTCAATATTCTTGTCTCCAAAAACCATGGTTTTTGTTTTATTTATATTAATCATCAGTCCAGACTGTTCGGCTGCTGTTTTCGTTAGCTCAACTTGGTGTTGAAGTGAGCTGATATCTTCATCGATGAGATCAATATCATCTGCGAACCTAAGATTGTTTATCAATAATCCGCTGACATTGACTCCGCAGGTGTTCTGCCTCACCTGATCCATTATTCTTTCAAGGTATACGATGAAGAGGAGTGGAGACAGAGGATCGCCTTGTCTTGTTCCTACGTCCGTTTGAAACCACTCGCCATAATCATTACCAATTCGAACAGCTGACTGTGACTTTTCATAGATGTTTTGTAGCAGTGTGATTACTTTTGCATCAACACCATATGATTTTAGCGTAGCCCAAATTATTTTATGTTTGATCGTATCGAATGCTTTTTGAAAATCAATGAAACAGTTATAGATTTTCTTTCCCTGCCTTTTTGCTTTCTCGGCCAGTAGTCTAAGCATCAGAATCTGGTGTATCGTACTTCTGTCTCTCCTAAACCCCGCCTGTTCTTCTGAAAGGTATGGATCTAGATAGGCTTTTAGTCTATTCAATAGTACAATGAGGAATACTTTTCCTGTGTGATTAATAAGTGAGATCGTTCGATAATTAGAACAGTTACTAAGATCTCCTTTTTTTGGTACAGGTACCAAAATAGATTTGCCCCATTCATCTGGAACTGTACCTTCGTGCCATGCCTTATTACAGAGCTGGTATATTTGACGTGCTAGTGGCTCTCCTCCAGCTTGTAGCATCTCTGCTGGAATTCCGTCTGATCCTGGACTCTTATTTCTTTTTAATGTACGTATTGCTGTTTGGACTTCAGAATACAGGATGTCTTGATTGTGGTCAAGTGTGAGAGGGGCGATGTCTTCTAGTTCTTCTACCACCTCGTCTCCGCCACCAGGATCTTTATACAGACTGCTACAATACTGTGTCCATCTATCTTTGATACCGTCTTTTGTCTGTAATAATGTGCCCTGTTGATCTCGTATCACATTGACTCGAGGTACAAATTCACTTTTTAGTATTTTTAATAGACTATATGCTTCTCTAGTATTACCAATGTTTAGACCTTTTTCAGCTTGTTCGCACTGATTTTGAATCCAGCATTCTTTGTCCTGTCTTGCAGATTTTTTGACCTTCCGACACAATTCTTTATATTGCTGTGCATATTCTGTGGAAAAGTTTTTCATCTGTTTTAGTTCTCGTTTTTCATCAGCAAGTTTTAGTGTCGTTTCGGAAATCCAGGGTTTTTTTGTTTTCCTTTTTGCTGGTATCGTTTTCTCTACTGCATTTTCAATGGCCTGTCTTATCTTGTTTGAATGCTCTTCCAGACTACATGTTGGTCCTATATCCTTTATGTTATCCAATAGTGTAGTACTGTATGATTGTCTTATATTCTCATCTTTTAACTGGTTTACATCAACTCTGTACGAATGACGTGGTTTGTTCAACATTTTCTTAAGTCGCAGTTTGATATTGCATAAGACCAGCGAATGGTCTGAGCTTATGTCTGCACTTTGAAAAGTTCGACAGTTGATGACTGAGGTCTTCCATCTTTTTTGAATGAGAATCAGATCTATCATATTCTTGTGAATTCCGTCTGGCGATGCCCAGGTCCATTTTCTACTAGGTTTCTGTTGAAAACTAGTATTACATATATAGAGATCATGTGTGGTAGCAAATTCTAGAAGGCGTTCTCCGCGTTCGTTTCTAACGCCATATCCATATTTGCCCATAACTGATTTCCAATCTGCATTTTCACTGCCAATTTTAGCGTTCCAATCTCCTGTCAAAATGATTATATCTTTTTTATCTGTCTTTGTTATTACTTTTTCAATATCGCTGTAGAATGCTTCAATTTCTTCTTCTGATGATGCAGAAGTTGGTGCATATACATGTATGACTGTTATCTTTAATGGTGTTGCGTCAAATCGTGCCGAAATTATTCGTGGACTTATTGGATTATATCCTATTAATGCCTTTTTTGCTTGTGGACTTAATAAGAAACCGACACCCCTCATATGTACAGTTTCTTCTCCTGACCAGATGAAATCTCCATTCGGTGTTTCACCTTTTCCTGTCCATCGCACTTCAGAAATACCAATTATATCATATTTGAAACGTTTCATTTCGTTTCGCAACAATTCCAATTTTCCTGCAGCCCATAGGGTCTGCACATTCCATGTTCCTACTGTCAAAGAATTTTTAGCAGGCATTAGTTTTTGCGTGTTTTTTGTCGTATAGTTCGTATATAAGTTTTTTCCAGTTGCCAATTTATCGACTCTGCCCTGGTCACTCAGCAGAGGACGCGGACCTTGTTCACCCGGGCGCCGTCCGAGCCGGTATGAGTTTCCTCTGAAATCGTTCATGGTTGGTTTCTGTCGTCTTGTTCTTTTTACAGACGGCGGTATCTGCACCCCTTCCGTCTAACACTCCTCCTTTATCCGGACTTGTGACCGGCATAGCGTCCAAAATCAGTGAACTCTATGGTGGAGTTATATATTTTAAATAGTTCTGAAAAAAAAAAATTTTTTTTGAAAAAATCTCTGTATCTCCCCTCAGGAATGGTCTGGCGAATAATGACAATTTTCTCGACAACTCAACTATTTCTTGATGGATCCTTCTCATCTTCGAACTTGACCGAGATATTCATGAGACAAAGCTCTGCAAAAAAAGATTCCGGTCAATCGCTCACATTTTTGAAGATTTATCGAATAAACGGTCGACCGGACACGCTGACTGATTTTAGTAGTGTACTCACTTTTTGAGTACACAAAAAGAAAACATCGATGAATTTTATTTATATAAATGATTCTAATGTACAATATTAATGTTAATTAGTTCATACAAAAAGAAATTATCAATGTGATGACTGTAATGTCGATTAATATATGTATAACAGATTATTACTGAATATCGATTGTAATATATTTAAATGAATTTTTGAATGTCATTTAAGAAAAAATGTCGCAGATAAAAACAGGAGAAAAAGAAAACTATACTTGAAAAATTTCCTTTAATCTTTTTAGTTATAAATATTTCTGAATTATTGTTATTTGAAAAAAATTATTAATATATATTTTACTATATCTTATCATATGATTGTATTTACTCATTATTTGAAACAAAAAAATTAAGAATCTATCTCGATAAATAAATTTTAACGTGATATATTCATCTTCGTAATTATATTTTATATTTAATTCATTTTCTTAATGAATTACTTTAAGCTGAAAGCTAAACTTATAGCATTAGTATGACAAATGTCAGATTATGCTGGTAGCAAATAATATTTATTCAAAATTTTCTATGATGTACCATGTAAAGAGTTCAAATTTGTTTTTTCCCTACTTTCTATGATAGTTGTATTTAAATCTGTAAGTATATATTTCAAAAATTCTTTTACTACTTAATCAAAAAATAAAAAGAGATTTGTTTTTTATTCTATTGAGTAATAGGAAAAACAATAGTGTATAATTTAGGTTTTTATTAAAATTTATTTTAATGTTGCTACTTTCTTTTTGCATAGTTAATACTGAATTAGCTTATTTTTTTAATTACAAAATAAATCATTATGATATACAACCATATAAATGTATGTTTGATGTGATGTTGTTTATGCACGTAAACAATTATTTTATGAATATAAACTAATATATGTCTGCTCATTTTTTAATGAACTTTTTAAGAAAAAAATATGTTATGAAGGATTAACTGTTTTTAATATTATCGACCTTTTCTATGTGTAACAAGAAGTGCTCGTAGGTACCTTTTCTGTTCCATCTGTAATATTAAATTTTTATGATCTTTTTTCTTAATTTCTGTTGGATAATCAGCTACTGTTTATTTAATACACTTACTATTATCATTTAATTATAGATGAATATCTTTCAAATACTTTCATCAATCTTCATGTTTTTATGTAGTACAGTAGGTGTTATATGTTCCCTAATATTCATTGGAGTTGTAGCAATTGATCGTCGTTATTGTACGCCAATTATCTTAATTGGTCTTAACACTGTCGTTGCTGGTTGTATCGTTAATATAATTTATGCATCTCAACCAATTCATCAAATAACAAGTGATAGTTCTGATGCGTTATGTGCATTTCGAGGTTTTCTTTTACATAGTTCAACAGGTCTTTTCTATCATACTCTTTGTATTCAAGCATTTTATCGTTTATTTGTAACTATATTTGCTCAAAAACGATATCTTCAATCAGCACGTGTTATTATACCTATTGTTATTATTCAATGGATTATTTCTAGTACTTTTACAATTCCTATTCTATTAATTGATCGAATAAAATTTCAAGCAGATGGTAGAATTTGTCAGGTAATTGTAATGACAATTTTTCAATTACAAAATTGCATCTTAAATCTCTGTAAAAGCATTTCCGTATATATATATATTTAACAATAGATGAAAGATTTTGAGAGTATAAAGTAGTATAACATCTATTTGTTTAGATAAACTTTAGTTTTATTTGAAGAATTATTGCTATGTATAGTTTCTTTTTTCAGAAAATATACTTTAAATAAAACTAATTTTTAACAGATAAATTATGATTATTCTTTATCATATTTCTACGAATAATGAACTTAATGAACATTTATTTCTTGTAGGTATCAATCAATGATATATTTAGTTTTGTATATCTTGCATCATTTATTTATTTCATACCAATAACAATAATTATTTTTATTTATATTTCATTATTAAAATATATGAAACGAAACATTATAATTGCTGGTGTTCGACAACATGCAATTGAACAGACACGTCGTCAACGTGATCTTCGATTTATGCAACGTATTCTTATTCTTGTTATTGTACTGTTTCTAACTAGTTTTCCTTATGTTTCTTTTTTTTTTTATGTTAATATCAGTCACTTTCCATTACCATCATATGGTCATAGAGTGAGTTTTATGTTTCTTGCTTTTGGTCAAAGTGTAGTTATGGTACTCATTGTGATTGATACTGAAGAAGTCAGAAAAACTCTTTTAAATACTTTGGGAAAAATATTTCCATGTATTAGAACATCACGTGTGCAGGATGTGAATACTGTGAATGTTCCTTTGGGAGCAGTTGGAACAACAGCTATGTAACAATATTACATATATATATAAATTTTCTACTATTTTTATTGAATTATAGTAAATGATACATACCAAAAAATACTTTATTTGTCGATTTTTATGAAGACAAGACTATAAATATTCAACACCATTACATTTAATTATCTTTTTTCTTTTCTTAAAATGATATTTGTTGTTATATATATTTCTATATAGAATAATTATATGTTGAGTAACAGAAAAAAGAAAAGTTTGTTGTAAATCTCGACTAAGAAGTTTGTCACCAATTTGGACAAAAAGTAAGCAAGATATTTTTAGCTATGACTTTATAATACGAAAATAAATTTTGAAAATATTTTAAAAAAAACTATCATCAGATGACAAATATAGAAGCAACGGTATGGATAATTCCTATATCTAAAGTATAAAATAAAGTGGACAGTTAGTAATATATACAATTAATCTTTGGAAGTTTTCATTTGATTGATATTTTTGACAAAGTTAAAATTTGAGTTCTTAGTTTTTTCTTTTACTAAAATATTTCAGCTTATTATTATATTTCAATATACATAGGAGATAATTATGATTGTGTTGAATTCGTAATCCTGTTTTTTTTATTCTTTTCTTTATTAAATAATCCGATATTCTATGACGTATTTATTTGCTAGAAGGTAATTTCAATATATGATAATAAACATTACTTAGGTTTTAGGTATTATTCTCAGATAGAAAAGAGAGTACTGCAAGAAAATATGGCCAGGTATCGAAAACCATTATTGTTATAAAATTTTTATTAATGTAGTATTTCAAAGATGAAACCAATTAATGAAGTATTGTTGCAGGTATTGCAATAGTCTGCCGTGTAAATAGTTGATATATGTATTATAATACTAATATTCAAAAGTACTGAGACTCTATTGAGAAGAAAATCATATTTCACATTGAAAGCAATTAGAAAACGAAGCGAATTATATGATTAATACGAGATCGATAATAATAGATTGAATAACAGAATAGCAAGATATACGAAAGATAATATATTTCAACAATCAATACTATTTTAAGTTATATTTGAATATCCATTTTTTATGAATGGCAGTCGATTTTTATTTAAAAATGACGCCTTTTATATGAATTATATACTCTAATTTTTATATTAAAAAAAATCTGTTGTCGCATGAATAGAATATACTAAAAGAAAACTAAAACGACTAAATATTTCCTGCAACATGCTTTATTTTTTTCGAAGAAAAAAAGAATTTAAAGATATCTTTAAATGCATCTAACAAATCTTTTCATTTATCTAGAGTAAGCAAATAGGTTTTATATGTTCTTTTGTTTTCTTTATGCTAATATCAGTCATTTTTCATTACCATCATATTTTTATTGTTTTCGGTCAAAGTTTAGTCATGCTGCTTACACTTATAAATACTAATGGTGTTAGGCAATTGTCTTTCAAAATGTTATCATCAAGATGAATACATTAAAAGAAAATAATGTATTTATATTAGCCTATAGTTGAATAATGAAAATTTATATTTGAAGTATTATTTTTATTAATAAAAAATTTAACAATATGAAATAATAATAAAAAATATGCAATAAATGAATTCAATTGACAGAACGAACAAGCTCAGTATTTATTGGATTTTTGAAGCAATGTACTCAAAAATCAGTTCACATATGATAAAAATGTACATTTGAATCTTAACAGAAATGTTGACAGAGAAAATATTAACAAGAAAAATAGATTGAATTCAATTAATAGAAGTATATATTGCAAAATCTAGAATTAAATAACTAGAAAAGACGATTTCAGTATAATTCTTTAGACATGACTGAATTACCTGAGGTTAGAATCTATTTTTTGATGATATCTATTTTTTTAGTTCGAGTACAATGGATTGAACTGAAATTTTTACCAAAGATAGAGCATTGAGAAATAACAGAATCCATATTTGAATAAAAAGGTTCAAAAGAACATATTGAGAGAGATTCTGTGTTATCTTGATTGTTTAGGGCTTCTTCTAACTTTGTCCAATCGAAGTAAAACTCCGTTTCAAGATAGTCAAAGCACTTTTAAAAAGCTAAAATCGACCTTTTTCAAAAGTCTCAATTCCTTCTCTTTTCATACAAACATTTTCAGTCATACTGATTAAAGTGAAAGATCAAAATCAGACAAATTGAACATGGAAACTGGTTCAGATTTGCTGAAAGCATTCTCTAAAAACTCTTCTCTCAAATATAGGTTTCACGTGGTTTAATGATTTATTTTTGACGAAAAATTTTAACTCTATCGGTTGTATTGTGACTGAGAAACAGGTGTTGTCAAAAGAAATGGAAATATCCTTTAGTATTAAAAGATTCCGATGCATCAATAGACAACGATGTACTCTATGCAAAACGACAAAGAATTCCTGTTTTAAAATTTTTTTTCTTTGAAGCCCATAGAAATTTTCATATAGAATCCAAATTCACGAAATTCAGCTAATACTGCAATGACTAGATCATAAAAAGTAGAACTGATTTTGGTTTACCTGCGACGATGATTTTTCCTATAACAGAAATGAAAGATTATATTTTAGTACTAGTTGTCACCATATTTGAAATCAAAAAAGGATTCGAGAATCTTTTTATTTTATAATAAGAATCTTGCTGATACAATTTTTGTAGAACTTTCAACGGCGCATCTTTTGGAAAAAAATTAAGATTACATCATTTGTCTATGCAGAAATATTCACGAAAGAGATGATATTACAATCGTTTTGGAACACTGGATACATCTAAATCTAAATATTGTGAATGAAAGTCACTGCAGAATTATGTCAAACCGATTAGTCAATAGGAGAATTTGAAAAAGAGTCTATAATATTTTAAAAACAAAATTGTTTAGTAAAATCACCGTGATGGATCCCACTCGTGGGACCCATAGCAGTGAATGTGTTAAGGGAATATTTAAATAATTCTCATGATATAATAAAATCACTAAAATGTTTTTTACTTTTGATATAAGACTATAAAAAATTTTTTTCTATTGCAATTAATCGACAATAGGGTAATTGTGTTTCTTTTGCTTACAAAATGGTACCAATTGTTGTACTCTTCTGGATTTTACTTGTAGACCATCGATTGATTTTCTATAGTATATTAACTGGAACCTGTCGACCTCAGTCAGGTATTTATGAAAAATATGACAGTTATTTTGAAGTAATTATGTCAAATGTTGTTCCATCTTTTTGTTGTATTAACACTTGGTTATTTACTCTTGCAAAATGTTTGAAAAGTTGTTCAAAGACAAGTAGCACCTGGTACCATTGTATCACAGGCTATTAATGGAAATCTTTCATATATTCAACAAATTGATGGACAACTTACAACTATGTTGTTGTTACAATCATTTGGAACACAAAATTTCTATTCCACTACTAGTGATAGTTGATACAAATCATCTTTACGATCAGCTGTAGAAAATGTTATTATTGAAATTATACGTCTTTTTTCATATTTATTCTATAGTACAAGTTTTTATATATCTTTATATTCAAGTCATGGTTTTCGCAAACAAGTTCTACATTCATCAGAAATCAAACGATATCGTAAATCTATCAATTCAATTCATACACTTACCTAAAAGATGTTTAATCGAGTCTATATCTGTGATTATCTATTTTTCGTAACAGTAATAAATGCTTTGTTTTCTTCATAAAAAAATTTGGATATCATTTTTTAACATTTTGTTATAAATACGCACAAATTATTTTTCTGCTAAGTTTTAATAGACTACTATTTGAATCACAGATCTATTATTATTAGCGATTTTTCTTAGTAAATACTTCTATATCGACATAGATTAAAGGTAATGATATAATTAAAATATGATTAAAAAGATTTAGTGTATTTTGGTTATTAGAAATTTAGGAAAGGTTGTAATATATAATGAAGTGGCAGAAGCTTTTTTTGATTTAATACGAACACATTCTATATTTTCTTTTCATCATAAAAAGACAGATTTTTCTGGGCCAGCATGAAGCTAATTTATATTGATATTCTGAATATATCAATTCGTTTCTAATTATTCTTTATAACTAAGAAAAAAGTACCATAAAAGACAAGGTGTTATGTTAAATGTCTAAGACGTAATAAAACTGTATACTTTATTGATGTCACCATGCTTCAATTATATATTATTCTTTATAACACATAATACAATTTCTTTTTGGGTTGAAAATTTATATATTTAATTTAATTAAAAGCAATAGATATTCAAAATATAATCAGTAGATTTCTTTGATCTAAAGCAACACGAAAATAATCTATTTGTGGTAGAAACTCAAAATAATTGAATTATTTTTATCCTAAATTACTTTATATTCAAAAATTGAGTCGTAGCATACAATGGAACAGTATGAATGTGTTTTAAAAAAATATGCATCCACATCTCATCCGTCAATCTAGTGTACATATGATAAAATCCTCTCAAAATGACCATTCCTATTTCAACAGACTTCTACAATTTGCTCATTAGGACATTTTCAATACATCTAATTAATTAAAAACAACAAATAAAACAGTATAGAAACGTCTTAGTCACTCCTTATTGCTCATTATTTTAATATTTATTGTTGTTTTATATTTTGAAATAATATTCAATTATACGTTCAACATCTTATTTCTGTTCAACTAATAGAATCTAAATTTTCGTTCGATTTTTCATTATCATCAATAAAACAAATCGGAACAACATAGTAAACAATAACAAAAACATGACATTTTCAAAATGAAAAGACACATCAACAATTTATTTATGACATGAAATTCTAAAATCAGTTATATTGAGAAAAATGTTATATCTAGTGTTCATTTTCGTATTACTGACCAGTAGAACGATAAATCTGGTATATTTTAATTACACTAATTTTTTAATTTTATTTCTTTTAATTAAGTAAAAGTATACAAACAGTTAGAATTTGTTCCTATATGGTTCATATATATTTTTAATATCAGAATAAATGGAATAAAAATAATTGAGAATAAATATTGATGAATCAAACCTGGCAATAATTGGTAAAAGTCTTCGATATAATTCCTTAATCAATCGTCTCAGGAAAGAAAAATTCATTATTAACCAAAAAACGATCTTATATTATCTTTAGTTGAACATAATATTGTAGGGCGTCAGTTTCAAATATTCTATATATAATTGAAAATGTCACAAAGTTTGAATTTTTATTGGTTTAAGTTAAAAATTTATTAAAGTTATTTTATAAACACAGTTATACCTACTGTCATGTGGTGTCACTGGGATGATTCCAACACACTGATGATATCGGACATTTCTATGTGATATCATCTATTCTCTTTGCGTATGTTTTTGGATGGCACTCTTCTCTCTCTCTTTGAATAAACTGATTCTGGTTATTCATTTCTCAATCTTTGAATCTTCACGACATAATAATGCACTTAGAATATACAAAAGTCACCTGTTCAAAGGTAAAAATGCAGACATTTATAATTGTGTGAAATACTTTTAAAGGAAGAAAACATTGGGATTGTTATAACGCATTTATTTCACATTTCTGTCTACTTGAGTATGATGTATTTTACTGTACGATGCAGTCCAATTGAAGTACGTCATGTTTTTTTTCATTACTGTAAGAGTGTTGAGATAAAGGTAAGTATATAGACAAGAAAGCAAGATACATGTTTATGTCGACTCTGTCAGCTGCATTACAGTGATTGTTTGGTCGTAAGAACGCAACATGTTTTTCATCCTGCTCGTTGTTGTTGTCTTTGTTTTAATAGTTTTATATTATAAAGTAAAATATTTTACGCTTCGAGGACCTTTACCCGGATTGTCACCACATGTTTTCTTCGGCAATTTAATTCAGTCTGGTATGGTATTTTATGATGTATCACTTCCGGAAACTTTTTCAACGTTTCAAAAACGTTTTGGTGATACCTATCAATTCTGGTTTGGTCCTTCACGTATGATTGTGGTGAATAAAATTGGTGATGTACAACATATTTTTACCAATCGTCAAATTTATGATCAAGGAGATGTATTTATTGAACTCTTTAGCACACTTTTTTCTGATGGTCTTATTTGTTTAAAAGGTTAGATTAATTCTATTTAACTTGCTCATATAATCATTCCTTATCATGTGTAGGAGCAAAGTATAAGAGACATGCTGCAATTACTATTCCTTTGTTTCGTCGTGGTAGAATTACTCCAAACTTAGATGTAATAGTCGATTGTACTGATAAACTTTTGGTTAATTGGCGTTCTAGTCCAAACAATCACATACATCGTGACATTATTCAACAAAGTGAAAATCTTATGCTTGCAATCTTTGGTTGGGTTGCATTTGATTATGATTTGGAGACACTTGATAATGGTCATAAAAATGAATTGAGTGAAGCTTTAGAAAGCTATTTAAGTACATTTGAAATCGTATCGTATATGCCAAGAGCATTAAATATTATTTATTTGGCATTAAATAGTCGACATCGACGAGCTAAGAAGACTATTGAACGATATTTTAATAATATGATCGATACTGAATTAAATCAAAGTGAAGAATGGAGAAATCAACGAAAAAGAACATCTTTAATTGCTTCACTTGTTACTTCATTAGAGGAAAATACTGAAGCTGAAGCACACAAATATGAAGAAAAAGAAGGTAAGAAATTATTTAATATCTACGATTAAATGAATATTATAGTTGTATAGCATAAATCTATCATATTGCATTCTTCTCTATTTATATAGGCTTATCCAGAGATGAAGTATTAGGTGAAATGCTTGTTTTCTTAGTGGCTGGTTTTGAATCTACTGCAACTGCTCTTAGTTGGTTCATTTATTTAATGAGTAAAAATCAACGAGTTCAACAAAAGATAAAAGCTGAATTGAAAGAAAGCGGTGATCAACAATATTTATAACTTAATCGACTTGATTCTCTTGTTTATCTGGATTGTGTTATAAAAGAAGTCCTTCGTTATTCTCCACCTCTTAATGGAACATTTCGCACGTTAACAGCTGATGATCGTCTACCAGAAAGCGGGACACAATTATTTAAAGGAGATCAAGTACATGTTCCATTTCATAATCTAGCACGAGATAATCGCTTATGGTCTATTGATCCCAATATATTTTATCCTGAAAGATTTCTAAATGAAGATAAAAATCATCATTCACATGCAAATATACCATTTGGAAGTGGTCATCGTCAATGTATTGGACAAGACTTAGCTAGATTTGAGCTTAAAGTAATAGCAGCAAGATTAATGCAATTTGTGACGTTCGGTGATGGTGGACCAGAAGTAAATTCGGGTGGACATCTAACTAATGTTGCCATTAAACCTCGACATATTGGTATCACAATAAATTTTGACGAATGAGGACAAATACATTTTCTCCACAAATCTTTTATTTTATAACAACTTAATAAACTGTCAGTAATGACAGTATGAAGTGTAGTATCCATCTAAACATTTCATTATTTCTTATTTCAGAATAAATTCCAATAATTTCTTCCGAAATTGAAGAAATATTATCTTTGTTTCATACATTAGATTAGTCTTTTCGACAATAATGATCCCACAACAATTTATCATCTTATTTGCTCGTTCCTTGTAACTTCGAAACACATCGATAATGCATCTACACGCATTTCTGATTTGGACGTAATTCATTTTTGTATCACTAGAATTGCGTTTACGTGTGTTTCAAGATATGAGAAATTTAGTTTATTTAGTCGAACAGTTAACAAAACTATTGAATTTGAATTTTTTGATGTATTTGTATGAGATATGGAACATTTGTCTATGAATTAATCTGTTCTGTCATAATAACTCAGTGAAAAATGCTAGCTGAATATAACAGCATAATTCGTGTTTTCACATAGTATATCAGTCATAAAAAAAAATAAATAATAACTATTTTTATAATATAAGTTTTCATCTTCCATGTTAGATAAGTTCCTATTCTTTCAAAAAAGGGAATAAACATCAGATGATTATTTTTTATCCAATATCATTCATCATTTTAATAAGATTCTATTTATTTTTATAAGACAACATGTACACATCTTTGAATTTTAGTTCGATATTGAACAACAGATATATGAAATTCTGTTTTATAAAATTTTGATGGTACTATAAATAAAAAAAAAGTAAGCATTGATGGAATAAAATATTCAATAAGAAATAGGCATGAATCATTAATTGATTTCATACATTTTGATACAAAAGTACTAACTAGACGTAGCAATCCACAAATGACAAGTACCAATGAACCAGTAAATAAGTGTTTATGTTGTTGAAATTGTGTTCGTAAAAGTTGTTTTGTAAGTTCGATGAGTATGAATATGTGATTGTTGACGTGCTTTTTTTTTGTTATAAGAATAATAGCTGAAATTAAATTGATTATAAATGAAACAAAAAAAAAATGAAAAGTATGCATAGTAAAATAAAAAAATTTGTAACCTAATATAGAATCATGAATAAATGTAAGAATAATAATAACTATGGTAGCTGCTCGTTTACTTTTTGCCTGATAAGCTTAACACCTTTAATTATAATATTTTTTCTTTCCATGGCTACACATGTATTTAACCATTGATTCATATCAAGATAACTTCGTTGAAAAAGATCGAGAGGAATACATTGTATTTTTAAAAATAATTGATTCTTAATAATTGTCATTTATATAAGAATAAGTATCAATAATTTCAATCCAAATAGAATCATTACAATTAAAGTAGTTATTGATGAACTAAATAAATATAGACCATAATCAATCTCACCTATAACTTTATTTTTAAATGTAATTAATGCAAGAATACCATCAATAGATTCTGCTATGATAAAAATAATTGTTAATGTTAAATTAATTTTAACAATAGATGGCTGATATTTAATATTAACATTAAGTATAATATGATAACCTAAAACAGTATCAAGTGATAAACCAAATTCACTTGTATTAAATTAACATTGTTATCCATAAAAAAAATGGAAGATAAATACACATTGATTTATGTAGACAATCTGGTTTATCTTGAAAACGATAAGCTTCATTTTGACGAACATTTTGATTTAAACAATCAAATTTTATATTATAATCAAATTTGAAACAATTAGCCATACATTTTTGACCATAGTTATAGCATAAACAAAAGTGATCATAATCATAAAAAACATGAAAGGTTTAATGAATAGTTTTGACATCAAATGATAATATTTTATGCAATGAAGTAAATGAAATTCAATAAAAGTTTCATTAGATATTTCGTATATGTATAAACAGCGATCAGATGAATTTATTATTTTAATAATCGTTGTTGATTGATAGTAAATCTTTTTTTTAATGGGACAAACACGTATTGATTTATTGTTTGCTAAGATCCCGATACATAATGGATCTAATGAACATGTGCAATTACATAAAATATAACAATATCGTTCAGATCAATTCGGATCACATTGACAAAATGTTTTATTTTCTAGATTATTCAAATATTTAATATATTTACCATGATTACATCGATGATTTGAACATTTTTGATCATTATCATTATTTAGTAGAATATCAGCTATGAATGCTAAATGATGAACAGATAAAAATGAAAATGTAATTGGAAATGATAAACTTCCTTCGTACTTTAATGACAAATCACTAAATTGTTCATATTTCGTTCATCAGTGTCATCAATAAGTGAAAGAACTATTGATCATTGATTTTGATATTGACATTTATCACTATAAAAGCTAGGTGGCCAAAGACATGTACCTATTGTTGAATTGTTTTTATTATTTAACCAAATATGTAAATCAAGACTACAATAACAATGAGGTTGATGTCGACGTGTCATTTAAATGATAGGTGATTTTAAAAACGTTGTAGATCTAATATTAGATATTTGATTAAAGACTGCTTTGTTCATTTCATTAAGTGAAATATATATTCTTCTTAGTTTTTTCTGGTTCTGTGTTTGAGCACATAAAAACTTCCCGCTATGAGAAAGAAATTTCGATGCAGACGTGCTGCATATAAAGTATTCGATTTTTTTTCACAAAATTATTCATTACGTTCAAGGTCACAATCATAAATACCATTGCACAACTTGGACTGCATGATGCATGATTGAATGCTTTGGTTCGTGCAGGAAAAATTCACAGAATATTTATGGTTATCCTTTGACCAACACAACGTTGGTTCATCAGTAGCACCAAGACAATCTACCCTACTTTCATTTATTTTTTTAATGTGCAGATACATAAGTTGATTTGTATGAGTTGAAACACATATGGGATAATCTAAAGAACAATTTACTAGTGACAATAAATCACAAACAATTTCATCTTCACCGTTGGGACAATTTCATAAACTATTACAACGAGTATAAATGTGATTACATTTCCATTGTTCACGTTCTGTTTCATCTGTTTCATTTTGTTCATTGATTATTATCGGTGTTAATTCAATGAATTCATCGGAAATAGTTTGAAATGATATATTTCTTCGAATGTAGTTAAGATCTAGATCTTAATCTTTACACCAATTATTATCAAAAGATATACAATCACATATATTATTTTTAATCACAGTTTGAGGAATGTACTTGTTGATTATTTGACAAGAATAACGAATTTGTTTTAATTGATTTACCAAATTAACATCATTGATTCTAGTGAGATTTTCATCATCTCCACTAGGATAATCGAATATACAGTCAATGAGAAGATGCATGGAGATACATTTGGACGATTTGATACACTAGTGCATGTATGATCGATTACAAAATATAGAAATAAGGTTAGCAATAGAATTGAATCTCTTCATTATATCATTATCTTTACAATTATTTATTTCAAGTTGTCAACAATGTTTTTTATCAAAATCACCATCAAGACAATTTACGTGTTCATTACAAATTTCACTATAATCTAAACATGATGAAGACTAATTTAATGCTGATAACTGATTTAGATAGTATTGATAACGTTCAATGATATGAATGGATGCTGATCAAGGATATAATTGTTGACCGGCTATATTTTTTTTCGAAACTTCCTCAAAAGTAAATTTTGAAAATAAATAAAAATTCTTTCAACATTAAGTTTTGATGGTAATTCACTCATACAATAAGATATTATCTGACGAGTAATACTTGATTTTTTGATCGAGGTAGTAACAAGCAAACAATCATGTTGTAGTGCACTATCATTATTTTCACTCTCACTTTTACTTATTCAATCTGTATAATGAAGATGAATTTGTGGCGTAACAGCGATCATAATTGAAAATGGAATTCATAATAAATTTCATACCAAACTAACGCTCGTTAAAAATGGAATTTACCACTATTGAATAGCAAAGATTATCACGACGTCTTAATATCGATTCAGACCATTTTTACAATTCTGCGCTCTGTCGGGACAGTAGAAATTCTCTTATGACGCAGTTCGATTGGGAGCGTAGAATTGCACAAATAGTCTGAGTCGATATTAATACATTGTAATAATCCTTACTATTCAATAATGGTAAATTCTATTTTCGATGGGCTTTGATTTGGTATAAAATTTTTTGTGGATTATTTTTAAAGTTACAGTGCTGCCATTCTAGAATAACATTTTTACTCACTTGCTGGATAATACTACTTAAATTTTCATATTTCTTTTTTATTTAGTACCAATAAACTTCGTTTTTTCGCGAGCTTTCATTTGGTATAAAATCAGAAGAAATAGTTCAACACAAAGAAAATAAGGGCGGGGAGAGGGAAAGACTTTTGCCCACAAGTGTAGATAATGACGTTTTGGTTCACCGGAATGCTCCTTCCTTACATTTATCTGATGTTTTATTGAAGAACCACTAGATAATTATTTCATGGGCAAAAAAGATAAAAACTGCTTGTTTTATAAGAAGTGCGAGCAATATCAAACTTGGAAAATTATACGTCCTGGCACAGTTGTTTTGAATCGCTTTCGGAATGATCAAGTATTGAGATTACCAAAACCAGTCGATAAATAATGGAACGTCGATGGATCTTAATAACTTTATTTTAAGCATATTATACAGCCTCTTCTCTCTTTTCTTTCTTTAACAAAAATACTAAGAAAAAAACATTTCTTTTACTTGAATACTGAGGGGAAATTTTTGATTGATTTTTCGTTTTTACGGGAGATTCTGCACCCCTACATGATAGTGAAATTTCAAATATTGTTTGATTCTATCTCATTGCATTTAAATCATCATTAAATGATGTTTACAACAGTATAATTGATTATGAATTCTATCTCGATAAATATTGATTATATTACGGAATAATTTTAAGGAAAAGAACTATACACTTATTGACTATAAATTAATGCTGCATTCAATTGACATAAGCGCAAGAATGGTTTTGAAAATATAAAATACATCAATTTTATACAATTTTTGCAAATACCTAGAAATAAAATAAGGGCTTTTTTCTTGATGTAAAGAACTATTATACCTTTTTATGACGTAAAACTATCGTTTAGTAACACAAAAAAGAATAATAACCAATGTATCCACAATAGTATTGTTATTAATGTAGAACAATACAGGAAAACTGTCTCTATATAAATAAATATACAAACCTATTTATTTGGTTTAATAACTCGTTTCTCGTAACAAAAGTACAATGACATATAAATATCTTTAATCATATATGGATGAAACAACAATCAACCTTTTGCTCCAAATGTCATAAATCATTTGTAGATTCAGTCACAAGTGAAGATCATATACTAGATTGTCAACCATGTTTTACTGAATATTCCTTATCTCAATCTATATAATTAACACTAATTAAGGAATAAATTGTACCTGAAATAAAAAATATTTATGAGAAAAGTATATCTAAACAATTAGATGAGCATATGAACCATTTTATTTCTCAGCTATTAATACCAACACATGTTAAAATAATAATAAAATATAAAAAATCCATATGTTAAAAATAAGTAAATATTTTTCAAAAGTAATATTTATTCTGAAATTCTTTGTCTTGAGAAATAAATAAAATTAATAAATGTCTTATGGTATTTTTAATCTCTATAAATAAGAGTGTAAGCTGAGCTACTATCATCATCAATCAATGTATCAACTTCTACCTCTATTTATAAAATAATTCTTTTTATATTTCATATTTTTCTATTAACTATTTTAATTTAAAAATGATAAAAAAAATTAACAAATAAATTAAACATTATTTTCTCTTCCGAAATTTAAATATATAAATGAAAATGATCAGAAAAATTAAAAATAAACATAAAAAAGTTTTATTTTTTATAAAAAAAAATAAAATTAAAGTATCATTACCCTCCCATGTTTTTCCGCCAACACCTTCAGCTAATCTTCCCCATAAGATATTATTTGGTATAAAATAAATATTTTCTTTTAATGGATATTTTCTATAAATTCCATAAAGAAAAGTTGGACCAGCACTTAAAATAATTGTTAAATGATATAAATAAAACCACCGATTTGCTGATTTAAGTCGATTAATAGCTAATTTAAAAAACGGATGATATTTTTTTGCTGCCATTATATCTGTATTTGCTGAAATTTGTTCTGTACCCATATGAAATATAATATCAGGTTCAATTTTTTTTTTATTTTCTGGTATCATTGAAGTAATTATATCAGGTACAATACATTTAATATCAAGATCAATATAAATTCCACCAAAATGAAATAATAAAAAATATTTCATTGCATCTATACGTTGCATATCATAACGATAATTTTTATATATTGGTAAAAACCATGAATATTCATTTTTTAACCAAATTAAAAATTTTTTATGTGTCCATAATGTATAATTATAATTTGAATGTAATTTAATACAATAAGATGAAGCTTTTTGAAATCTTCCATACATTTTTTTATTTTCAAATGATGATATCCAAATTTGATGAATATATCTTGGAATTTTTTCTTTTGATAAATTTGTTTTTTCCCATATATTCATATCAAGTTTAATCATATCATTAACATCTTCTGTTTCAGAAAAATGATCAATTAAAAATCTTCCTGTTTGTATTAGATGTAATAATAAATATATTAATATAATAAAACATATTATAATTATACGTTTTCGATAATATAATCTATAATTTTGAACATTATTTCGTTTTCCATAGTATCTAGATTCATACATAGTAATAAGCAATAGTATTTATTTTTCTGTTCACTACTACCAAGTACAATTCGATTCGAGAGTAGAAGAAAAAAAAAAGAACAGTAACTGTAAAAGTTTTATTCGTGTTTCTTCCTTTCGCTTCGTTACTTCAAAAAGAAAATGTTTTTTTTTTATTCTCACATGTTCATTTTCAATTCATTTGATCACTATAGTTTCATTCGATGGTAGTTAAACAATATTATTTTTTATATGACTATAGTCTTCATTTGTATATATTAAGTGTAATCAAAAAAAAAAGAAAGTCATCAAGGATGACCCAAAAATTGTCATGCATTTTTATAATTTATTGTTCTTACACACAACAAAAGCAAAATCTTCAAAACTTTAACAGATTATTCAGAAAAGGCAGGTTAAGAGATGGTATTTCTTCCGCTGTTCTATATAAATTCATCGAAAATTTTGTCTCGTGTTAGAACAAAAATTTTTTTAATAAACTTTCTTTTAATTAAATGAACTACTAGAGTTTTTCTACTAGAAAGAGCTCCAAAGTAAGAGAAAAATTTTTAGGAGTCTATAGTCAGGTTTTCCACATAATGGATAGTTTTTACTTCATAAACTGGTCTATAACTTGACTTTTATGTGACAATTGGCCGACAGGGACAAAAGTTATATACATTTTTAACTGTATGAAAAATCTCACTTACAATGCAAAAGTATCTCTGAGAAATGTCGAGGTCTACAACATTTTAACAAATGATATTAAAAATTTATTTCTAGCGCAGTCAGATAGAGTAATATCTCCGCTTTAAAATACACAATTTGAACAAAATATGCAACAAAGCCAAGACGTCTAAATTTAATTTTTCCTGAAACTACAAAAAATTACCTGTAATCTTTTAACTTTTTTTTCGCACGTTCTGTAATTTATAAAATGCCATATTTTCAATAAGGACTTCCCCTCACAATGGATTTCCTACTGAAAACAATCCGTTTGAGTTGAATTTTCAGGAATGAGCAGCCATAATGAGAAACGCTTCTGATACAATTTCCAGGAGAACCGTTATAATTTGACTACGATTAAAGGTACACAGCTCGCGTCAATTTTAAATTAAAGCTTATCTCTGTGTCCAACTTTTGCTGGAACAGAAATTTGAAATTCCGTTCCAGTCATTTTTGATGAATATTTTAGTACACATAACGTACCCATAGAGCACAAAAAGTAGATTTCACTTTTTTCAAGCTAAGAGTCAATTATAAAAAATCGGTTCGGATAAAAATTGAGTCTTATCTAGACCTTCAAAACAACAACAATATTGGGAATATTTTGAACCATGTGAAAGTTATTTCAATTTTATCAGCAAAAATCCATGTTTTCAGAAAAACGATAAGTTGTTCGAACGATTTTTTTGTTGAAATTTAAAAAATTCATAATAAAACAGTAAATTTCTAATGTATTTCGCTAGACTTTTTCAAAATGCGTGATAGATGGAATAAGCTAACATCATCTATCTTGTTCAAGTATAAGTTTTCTCTCCTCTAAATTAAGTGATATATATATATTCTTATGTCACTAGATTATCTAAAAATCAATGATTCGCGTCGCTTATTTGTTAAGTTTTAAAAAATTAAAAGAATATCAACAAAAACAAATAAAATACTATAAGCGAACTATAACCAGCTTTATCCATGTTCTATTAGTTCCAAAAAATCATAGATTTTTGTTTTCTAGATCTTTTAATTATTTGATAAGAAAATCGGCAGAATTGGCCGATGCTAACTCCGTAAAATTCATTTCTCTTGAATGCATTCTTACACACTATACCTCAATTATGGATGTTCACTACTGAAGATAGATTAAAAATACAAAATCCAAATCTAGCGCATTTAGGAACGCATAAAAATCGGTGTAAAGATGATCTATTCAGCGTTTGTACAAATGATGAAACAACATTTTTCAAAAAAAAGTTCTAAGAAACCATAAAAAGTTTTGTTAAAACTCATGATAATGTAGTGAACAATTTGTTTGAGAAGTTTATGAAAAACCGTTCTTTTTTTGAAAATCCATACATATTCTGAAAACGAAGATTCTAGTGCATCTTTCTATGAAAAAAAACTTAACATTGATTTTTTTGAAAAATCAACTTTTGAAAGGCGGCTCTCTTATAACAATACGATATGCATTTTTAAATTTAAATGAATATACAAAGTTTCATGTTACCTTCATATAATTTGCGATAATGACTCAACTTCCAATATTCTCAACAAATAAAGAGAATCATATACTTCGTTTTATATGTGCAAACAAAATAAAGATAACAAAAAAAACCACTCTTCACACAATTAAGTCGTATTACATACACTAACTATCTTACATTCTAGAATAATATTTTGCAGATAACTACATCCTCCATACGCGATCAACCATATTGGAAGAAAGATTGAGTAATCAACTTGACATTGTTAGATCTTATTATATGTCATCAGTGTCAAGGAATTTTATGGTTACCATAGGCTTGTTAAACTTGTGAAACACCGTTCAGAGATTGTTCCTTGTCTAAATAAATGTTCAGAATACTTTCAACGTAAGTATCCAGCAGAAATCAGTCATATTTTAAGAAAATTATAAGTAATCTAACGTTTTAAGCCAAATGGATGTACTGAGATTTTATCTTATAATAGACTTGAAACACATGAAGAGGCTAGCAATTATCGATTAAAAACTTGTTCTGGATGTCAAGAAACAATTATTAAAAAAGATTTTAATAAACACCATAGTAAATGTCCATTTGTCTTACTAACATGTTCTGAATGTACTCTGTTTATCAGTGGAAAGATGAAGGAAGTCACATCGAAACAGTATGTTTAGGTATTCAATTATATCAAATTCAAGATGAAATAATAAAGAAAGAACAGATACAAAATGATAAAATTAGTCAAATAGAAAGTCAAGTGAAAAGTCTTATTGAAATTATTGAACATAGAAAATAAAAAAAATGTTATGTATTCTTCTTTGTTGATCAATTTAGAATAGAACAATGATGTAAAACTTGAAGAAAATGATATTGATGTTTATATTTATGAAAAGCCGATTGAGTTCTATACTTTTGAAAAATCTGTGCTTGAAATTATATTCTACCACAATTTAATGCTTTTGATAAGTGCCAACGATTTTTTAAATAAATAAAAATGAAAAAAAGATTGGAGATCTAATTTTTATTAAAGGCTCGCAAGTTGATATAGTAAAACGAATATGACAAAACCACATTCTGCAAACTTGTCATTTATAATATGAAATATTAAATAACTATGCGTCTACAGAATGATTCGAATTTTTCATTGGTTATGCTGCAAATTTATTTTAAAAAACGAATTCATTTAAAAAAGGTGACATTCTATTTTGTTGTAGTCATGTTGTTACCTTTCTATTCTTGTTCATTGCTATCTATGACTCGAATTGTACATATGACAACTCGTACCAATGATCCATAGATAATGGGTATATCATCTTAGTTAGTTGATATAATAATATCACATATCTAATTCAGTATCAGTTTATTTTTTCAAACAAAAAAAAACATATATTGTTTATGTAGATTTGTATATATGCATTTCTTTTGTTCTTTCAATTTTCATTATTCCTATTATTTTCACTAGAAATAAAAAGAGACAAGAAGAGTTTTTTAATCAAAAGTATCTTGTAAAAGAATCAATCTCTTTCAGCATATAATGGTCGTCGTTGATCTCGAATATGCGATGCTTGTTCGAAACCATGTGCAATACGTAATAGCATCGCTTCTGACCAAGCTGTACCTGCAATTAGCAAGCCATAAGGTTCACCATCTGATTGATGATAACCTAGTGGTACAGTGATCAATGGATAACCAGCTGCTGATGCTAATATAGTCAATGGACTGAAAACATGTGGTGCGATGAATGCATCCAAACTGTATTTAGTCAAACTACAAATAAAAGTGATAAACAATTGATTAAAATTAAAAAAGATGATTTACGTAGCATCAATACATAATTGTCGACTCCATTGTCGAGTCTTATTTAAAAGATTTGATTGATTTAAATATGATACATTAGCTAAAATATTGCTCAATTGAAATATATATTGATTAGGAGAAAATTGAGGATGAAATTCTTCATCCGAATGATTTAAATTGAATTCAATTAGATCAGTTAAAGATCGTATTGTTGTATTACTTAATTCAACTAAATAATTAGCAATATCTTCTGGAAAAGTCATAAGAAAAAGAGACCACAAATCATCAAACATTTGACGATTATCAATGTCAGTAATATTTATTGGATCAACAATTATTGCATCATATAAATGCATTAATTGAATTGCTTTGTCCATTGCATCAGTTAATTCCTTTGTCATGTTAATACCTACATTGTTTTCCAAACATTCTCAAATTATATTTATGAAATATTTCATTTACCTTGACGTACAATACCTAATCGAAGACCTTGTAATCCTTTAGTACCATGTAAAAATTGTGAATAATTTTCATGACGAATAGTACCAATTTGTTGTGTGGCATTGTCACGATCATCTACACCTTGAATAATCTCTAAAAACTAAAAAGAAATCCTTTTCTTCTTGAAATAAATTTTTAATATTTTACCGAGCATCAAAGCAACATCTTGAACTGTTCGACCCATAGGTCCGATTGAATCATGATGGTGTGAGATTGGAATAACACCTGAACGAGATGTTAAACCTACTGTTGGTTTGAGACCAACGATACTTGCTGAACTAGATGGTGATACAATACTACCAGCCGTTTCAGTTCCAAGTGCACCTGCACATAAACCAGCACTAACAGCAATAGCTGAACCACTACTACTTCCTGATGGATTCCCATTGGCAACATAAGCCGAACTATAAAATTATGTAAAAAGAAATATGAATAGATTTTGTAAAAATTTAACCTTGATGGTCCACCTCGTGGTGACCATCCCTCTCTTGATGTATTCACTGCTTTGAAATTCGACCATTCTGAAAGTGATGTTTTGCCGAGAATAATGGCACCTGCTTGTCTTAATCGATCAACAACATGAGCATTTCGACCTAATCGAGCTCCAACTAAAGCTAAACTACCTGCAGTTGTTTCCATCTTATCATTAGTTGCCACATTATCTTTGATCAAAATTGGAATTCCATGAAGAATAGATCTTGGTCCTGTAGTCTGTCGTTCTCGATCAAGTGTATCAGCGATTGTCAAAGCATCAGGATTTGTTTCTATGACAGCATAAAGTGGATGAGAACCGCGTCGATTAACAGCATCAATACGTGTCAAATACCATCGAACAAGATCAGTCGATGAATAACGACAACTAGATAAATTTCGAGCAAGATCAGAAATACTCGCTGTTAGAAGATCTACATCAACAGGAGGAATATGTGAGTAAATTGAACATGAAACAGAACAGCGAGTGCTTGGCACCAAGGTTGATAAACTTAAAGGGACTTGAATTTTTTAAAAACATTTTCTTTTTCATTTTTCTAGTAGTATTCTTACTTGGCGCAGTACTTGTTTTATTGATGAACCATATGAAAAATAAAACAGCAATGAAAAACAATGTTCCTGCAATTAGTATTTTGAGATGATGCATTTGCCACCATGTTTTTTTCTTGTCTACTATGTCGGTATTAACATTCATGATATCGATTAGTGTGAATGTGTGATTTGAATGATCTTTTGTAAAAGAATTCATGAATGTTACTTTTTATTTGAAGGTTATTTATGAAAAAGTCATTTTTTATCTTCATATGTTATCAAAATTTGTTTTCATCTATGTCAAATAAAGTTTTTCACTAATAATCATTTTTGTTTTTAACAATATCTGTATCAAAATTTTAATATATTTATAAAACATAAATATTATTGATACATTTTCAAAACACTCTGTACTCTTTTCGTATTCGTTTGAATTTTTAAAATATTTAAATAATATTTTTGTAAATAGAATTTCAAAATTAAAACTTGATTCACACAGATTCAAAATGAAAAATGTACTTTTATACCAAAAACAAAAACAACAAAAATGCAATTCATGAAACATTGATTAAAAATTTACTTTTATATTATGCAGCTATTTTACTATAAAAATTAATGACTTATGAAAAGAATGATTAATAAATAAGAGTCGACAAGTTCAGTTCAATTGATAGAAACTATTTGAACAGTTCCTCTTAACTGAACTGAACTGAACTGTACTTGTTGACCCCTATTAATGAACGTCCATCATGAATTATAAATAACCAATTATAGTCTTCGGTCATTTATTGTTTTTCTACTCGACTATGTGGAGAAAAAGACAAACAATTTACATTTCTCTCATTTCTTTTCTTTCTTTGTTTTGAATATTTCGCTATTTAAGTAAACAAATTCGTACAAGCGTTTATAACAAACAATTTTTCTCTAAATAGAGATGAAATTTATTCTATTTTTGGATCCATTATTTATATTAATACTTTATATTAATGTTATAATAGGTTCAAAAAATGATTCAATCATAATAACTAATAATTGCTATGGATTAATTAATGTGAAAATTTATTCTAATCTTGCTGAAATTATTCAACCACTTGGTAAATTACCATTGATATTTTCTGGTGAAGATTGGGATAATATTCGTTCTGATTCACTTACTCTTGTTGGTTCAAATGTCACTGTTATACGACAAACAATTACTAAAAAGAAAAACTCACTTAATAATCATTTTGTTTATGTTCGTTCATTATCATCATTAAATACAAAAATCAAATATGTTAAAGCAAGAATGATTGATGAAAATATAAATCTTGTTAAACTTATTGATAATGATATAAGTGATGAACCTATTTATTTTACTGTTCCATCTAATCAAATACTTTATATTGATGAACCAATTCCAATACAATATTATGTCAATTTTACATATGAAGGAAAAGATCCAGTTTATTTAAGTTATCTTCGTTCAAATCTTAAATGGAAAATACATTATCAATTACATTTATTTGAATCATCCATAAATCCAATATTTATTGTAATGGCTGATATTCAAAATGATGGAAAAACAAAAATTGATATTGAATATGCTGAACTTATTGGTGGTGATATTAATTTACATATGTATGAAAAACATCGTTCGACAAAAGATGAATCTTATATAAATCATAATGTTGCATCAGGATATATGTCATCAATTGGACAAGGTCAAGAAGTTGCTGGTCTATATGTATATAGTATTGATGAACAATTTTCAATTGATGCAAAAACACATTATCTTTTACCAATGTTTCGTCCAAAAGTGATTGTAGAGCAATTTGGACTTATTTATAAAAGTTATTTTTCTGGTATTGGAATAACAATTGGCAAGGCTCAACGTGCATATCGTTTATCATCTGATCATTTTCTTTCTAGTGGAAATTGTATGATACGTGAATTTGAGCATCTTGTTGGTGAAACATTTTTACCAAATTTAGCTGCAAATGATACATATGAATTTTCAATTGGTGAAGATTCTGATATTGTTTATAAAGAAAATGTTACTTTAGTTTCATCTCATACTTATAATGAAACTATTCAATCAAATAATAAAACTGAACAACGAATACAATCAATTTATAATGTTAATATTTCATTAAAAAATTTTAAAAATAATCGTTCAGTTAAAATTGAATTTAGACAAAGAATTGATGGTCAATCGATAAAAATAATAATGTTGGATAATGAAATTACACAAGATGGGACAAAAATAAAATATAAAACAACATTAGCAGCTAATGAAGAAAAATTTTTCTCTTATAATGTTGAAATTATCAAATAATATAAAAGACATTTCTATTGTTTTTTGTAATATGTATCATTTAGTTTTGTGTACATACAATAGATTAGAATTAGAAATAACAAACGTAATAAAAGTTAGCAGCAGATTCGAGTTTTTCTTGCTGATATTCGTCTGTGTAATTATGCCGAACAGAGAATTAAATTCTGCATCAAATGGTACTAATATCTAGGGGAGTTATTGACCAAAAGGGGTGTTTTGCCCCAATTACCGGGTAGGATGGGAGTTTTTAGGTAGTAATTCTTGTTAATATTCGTTCAGAGCGTTGTGCTATGGGTAGAAGGATATGTGCTGAGTAGAAAACTAAATCCTGCATCAAATGGTCCTGAGGACTGATCATGGATCAATGTTTTGAAACCTTTATAATGATTCTCACAATAGTTCCGGAACTATGGTAAAGGTTCCAAAAGAAAGTTTCATGGGCAGTGCTGTTCATGTCATCTTAATATTAACGAATAAACGATGCTTTTTACATTGACAACCCAAATGAGAAAATATAGGATCTGATAGAATTTTCAATTCTCTATGCAACACAACTCTATGAACGAATTTTAAAAAGAATTACTACTAAAAAATCCTTATTCTGCCCAGTATTTTGGATAAACTCCCCTTTCTGGTCGATGACTCCCCTTGAAACTACATAGGAATATTCAAAAGTAGTGGCAACAACATTTTATTATCACACATTAAGATTGATAAAAACTTCTTTTTACATAGAATAATAGAGCGAAAAAAGCTCTTTCTTTCTATGGTATTTGATCATACTTCAAGTGACATTATAATAAAAACATCCTAATAAGATTAGTTTGCCTAACATATGTCACGGTTACAAAAGTACATATTGTCTTCAATAGACATTCTTTTCTTCACTCTTGCGAGACTTTAATGTTCAAGAGGATTAGCATATCCGAAAATTGAAAATATATGAACAAGCACAAGAGGTTTTATTTTGTTGAACGTTTAAAGTAATGGCCCTGATTATCTATATAAAATTCCATTCTTTGAATCGATTTACCGAATGTTTTTCTGTATTCTACTTTATGCGTTGTGTAACGCTTCGAAGTCTGTTTGATCAAGTCGGACAATCAAAGATCACACGGAGACAGATCTGGAGAATTTGGTAGTTGTGGTACTGCGGTAATTCCTTTTGAATGAAGACAATTGAGTACGTCTTTATGAAAATGTGGTCCTCCGTTATCATGATGAAGTTTGATGGCACGGGTTACTTGAACAAGGCCTTTGTTTTTTGATTCCTTCGATAACAGGTTGCAAATAGTTTTCGATGTAATATTGGTGATTGGTAGTTTGTCCACATTCGACACGATGGATTAAAAGAGGATCAGTTGATTTAAAGAAAATGCAGAGTAGAATTTTTGGAACAAACCTATTTCGTTGAACCATTGTGGAGCTGAGCATCGTCTTTGGCCACCCAAGCAGCATTGGAAACTTTTCAACCAGTTTGCTGATGGAAAAATCACGATTCATCACCTGTTACTACATCAGACAAACGCTATCCTCTTTCTGTAAATCTTGACAGATTTTCTTTGCATATTCGAACATGTTAAGTCCGCTGATGATCCGTCAGCTGTTTGAATATGTAACAAGCAGTAATTCTTCTAAGTTCCAGATGATCAGATAATATTCTATGAACGATACAATAACTTAGATCAGTATATTCTTGTAATTGTGTTATTGTAATATGAGGATCATCACTAACAATGCTACGAATTTCTCCAATATTTTCAGGAGTATTCTCAGCTACAGGTCTTCCGAATCGTTCTTCATTTTCAATTTCTTCTCGACCTTCACGAAACCATTGAGTTCATCTTACAATTGTTCGATAAGAAGGAATTTCATCACCTAAAACAGTACGTAGTTCGTCGTGAATAGTTGTTGCTTCATCATTAAGTGCAGTACGCACTTTATAGTAAAAGTGAAAGTTTTCTTTGTCGATTGAAAATAAAAATGAAGAGTAGTAAGATTCGATTTGACTTAACTTCCTTCACATTTTATAGAATAGAATAGAACACGGTACGTGCACAAAAAGACACATGTATCTTTGTATACATATGAAGAATGTTAAAGTCTTGAAAGAGTGAAGAAAAGAAGAAAAGAATGCCTATTGAAGATCATATGTACTTCTGTAACCGTGACACATGTTAGGTAAACTAGCCTTATTAGGATTTTTTTATTATAATTTCATTTGAAATATGATCAAATAGCATAGAAAGAAAGAGCTTTTCTCACTCTATCATACTATGTAAAAAGAAGTTTTTATCAATTGTGGTAAAGTTTTGTGAATTCTTCACATCAAACTTGAATTTATTTAGTCACCTACGGAAATAATATCAATTAATGCAGAATTACACTGATCATTCAAAATAATCATTACTCTGAAAAGGCAAATAATCTTTTATGATGAAAAATCTTTCAAAAAGCATTGGCTGGCTCATTAAACTCTTTATTGTATTCATGAATTCATTAGCTCAAATATTCAAGTTATATTAATTGACAAAGAATTGCATAGGATATTTGGTAAAACAATCATTCTCTCTCGAAAACAATGTGGTCAGTGACAGGAACAGATAAAGAATTTCTATGAAACCTTTATAATGTCAGTATCACTAATTTTCATGCTAGAATATTTTTTATACTGTGGTTCTTGATTTGTAAGACACTACCCGAGTTAGAATGTTCCATTATATTTTTGAAACTTACACCAATCGACGATCTTGTCGCTTTCTTTCCAGGTTCTTGTTTTTCTTGGTTGTCAGACAAGATTCTTTTTCTATTCCTTCTGTACAAGATTCTTGCCTTTCTCACAAGATTCGTGAAGACCGAATCTTGGCTGGCGAGGCAAGAAATTCTTCTCCAGACAAGATTCTTGTTCTTCTACTTTTCTTGAACTCTTGCCTGATTCCTATTTTTCTTAATGTTCTTGCCTGGTTCTTATTTCTTGTCTTTCTTGCTTGAATCTTGTCATGTTGAAAAAGCCTTTTATTGGCTACTATTACTATTTGTTTTATAAAATTTTATTATAACTTTTGCACACCATATACAAAAAAATGTTAAAATACAAAAAAATAATTTTAGTTTTTAACACAACGAGAAACATAAAATTTCTATTACAAAAAAGACTTACTTTTTTCCTAATGTTATCATTGACGTGTGCATCTAGGATTTCTATCGTCGATTAATAAAATCCTTTCGTTCGTAATAAAAGAATATCTAAAAAAATGAATTAGATAGAAAGATTGATTAATAAAATATTGAAATGTATTCAATAAGCGTGATTTGTTTCAAAAAATCTAAAAAAAACTACTATACAGTCCATTGTTTCGTCTAAATCGTATAAGAATATTTTACCTTAATCTAATTGAAATAGAGCAGTTACATGTTGTTTGATAACGAGTTGAATGTTCTAGAAAAAGTACGTATTCGAAGTGAAATTGCACTAGTTGTTGAATTAATAATGACTAAATAATGTTCAGACATCGTTTTTTATATACGACCATACAAAGAAGACACCACGTGCTGTTCATCTTGGAAAGCTGAGAAGAATCTTTTTCTTTTTTCTCACAAGAATTTTGTCTGAACACAAAGAAATCTAAAATATCTTGTATTTCTTTCCAGTTTCTGTTTACTCAGAATTTTCAGACAAGATTCTTTTTATCTTAAACCTCAGCCAAGATTCTTGTCATCTTGAGATTCAGACAAGATCCTTTTTACTTTTCTGTCAAAAAGAATCTTGCCTGAATACAGGAATCTTGTCTGAAAGTAAAGAAAAACAAGAACCTGGAAAGAATAGGGTAAGATCGTCGATTGGTGATAGAGGCGCTCTTTCAGTTATTGTATAATGCAATAGATAGCCCACAGTGAGCACTATTTAGTAGCATAATTTGATATTTCTTTTATTCATTTCTATGAGAAATATGAAACAAACATCTTTTTTCTTGAACATGACGAAACTATTTATAATAAAAAAATTCAGCTTTTCTGACTTTTTCACCTAAAAAAGGTTGGAGTTCGTTATTTTCTTTTTAAATATTTTTTCTCAATATTATATTCAGCTATTTGAAAAATCATTTTTTTTTGACAAATTTCGGTGAAGATTTTAATTCTTTATAAGGATTTTCTATTAACCAGAGAACTGTATTAGGAAAAAGCTGAGAAAGATTCATTTCTAAGTATTTACTAGTAAAATCTTCAACTTTAAGATACTTAGCCTCATTGTGCACCTGGTTCTTCTTTATCCGATGTTAGTTTGTAAGCAGATGGAGGTAAAACATTTTTATAATCATATTCATGAAGATGACGACTAGCCGTTGATGTACATATTGATTTCTGGTACATTCTCAATAGATTTTCTTTTATTGGCTGTATTAAAAAGATAAAAAAATCACACTTCTATTTACATAGCATGTGATAGATCTATGGAGGATTTATCTTTCAAAAAAATGACTCTTGTAATTATGTATCACAGAGAAGAAATTTTGAAAAAAATATTCTATTTCAAGTTTTTTTTGCTAACACCTGTACTTCCTTTCTTAATCTGAATGACTAATATTGTGTAATAAATATAATATTTCTCTTTTTTCACAGCACATTTGTTCTTTTTATGAAACTACATTATTAAAATATTTTTTTTCCATAATACAATTGTATTAACGCAGTGAAATTGTTTATTTTGCGATCGTTCTTTTTTTTATATCCAAATCATCATAGAATATGATAGTTTAGATGATTTAAAAAAAGAATTGATAAGTTCAGTAAATAAAAAAAAAAAACAATGTCATTTTTATTTGTATTTTTTATTACATATATCCCTTACAATATTGTGAAGGAAAAGAGAAAAAATGCTCTTGATACAATTTATGAACAAGTGACTTATATTGAAATCATATTATGTGTTCTTCTCGGTTTCAGTAAGTATCCTTCAACATAGCAGTAATTGTATATATTATTTGAATCATATTAATATGTGTTGGAGATAGTATTATTATTAATAACCTCACAATTGCATTAACATATCGATCAATGATAATACTGTCTATAAGATTAGCAAACATTTTGAAAGCACAAACTGATTTTGTGAATAATCATTATGATTAAAATTCAACAATGAAGATGAGAGCACATCGAATTCGTCAATGAGATTGTATATATAAGAACATAAACCGTTACATGTAATAATGTATTCAAACAATGTCTTGATGATGAGGATGCGTTTGAAAAGATTCTTTTTATTTCGAATCTGTCACTTGCATACTCATGCGCAAGTTTTGACATGCGCATCTTTTGTATACTAGATGTTGTGCTGATTTCTGATCGCCCATTACAAGCGTATTCTCAGTCAAAACTTGTCAACTAAGAAAAACTGTATGATGATAGTTCTATTGCTTTTTACCTGTATTTTTTGTGTAACAAACAAAAATCAGTTGATTTTTTCCTTTTCTATAATCCTTACTGATCAATAGTCACTTCAATAGTATGTACGAATGAGAAAAAAACATAATACAGTCATGGTTGTTCTCTTTCATTTGTTTCTCTATGAGACACATGTCCATCACCATTCGTAAGGAAAGATAAACACATTTATTCTTCAATGTAGGGAGAACGTGTAGATGCAAGATTTTTTACAAATAAATAGGTGGCTAAATAATCATGTATTTTTTTCATATATAAATTCAATCATCCTTGACTGATCACAGGAAGTGACGTTAATCATATTCATAGTTTGTATTTATTCGGACACAGTGTTGATGCAGACATACTTTATAATATCACCCTTTTTTTATTTGTCTGCATATGTAAAACTAATCTTTTGCATTTATCATCGATCCTCATTTATTATTTTATCAGACTAGACACAACATATTATAAGAGGTACGTAGACATATCAAATATTCTTAATGAAACCTATGATGAATATATGGTCAACTGTAAATACAAGTATAAATTTTAAAAATATTCTTCTATGTGAGATATTTGATAAACTATATTTTTGACAATAAACTTCTGAGACATTTTCCTCATTCATTCTGTAGTTAGTGGTGAAATTTAATTTAGTGAATAGCTATCGCCATATCTGGAGAGTCTGTACAACTCGTATAATATGAAATAATAGGATAACAATTGTTGCATTTATTCGATATATTAACCTTCAATAGCAATGACATGTTGTCAATGATTAAATAAATTATTTATTCTATTAAACAAGAACTACAAATCAATATGATATAAATACTCTTTAACAATCTGTATCCTTTTGTCGGTAAAACGAAAACTCTTGCTATGAGGAAATATTTTCAAATTTGCGAACAAATGGTAATGAATATGCGCAATATCCGAAGAATATCCAAATGTATTTAATGTGATGGTGAGTCTGTTACCCTGCCTATTCTTCAGATCTTATGCCTATTGATTACTACGTGTTGGCAAATTTGAAAATATTTCTTCACGGCAAAAGTTTTCGTTCTACCGACAAAGGGATACAAATTGTTGAAGAGTATTTCATTCATATTGATTCGTAGTTCTTGTATAATAGAATAAATAATTTATTTGATCGTTGACAACATGTCATTGCTATCGAAGGACAATACATGGAATAAATATAGCAATTTTTATTCTATTGTTTCATCGTATATGAGTTGTACGGACTTTTCGGACATGGTGATGTTGTTGCCACAACTAGTTGTTAAAGGTTTCAGCCATCATTGTCTTAATATAAAAACAAACATGTGTTTTTTAAAATGTTTTTATAGGCAAAATCAGTCTTCGATGAAACATTTTTTTAGATTCTTTTAAGGAAATCCTCTCACATGATTGTGACTTTTTTTAATGTTGGATACACCTAAGTAGTTTTTAACTATCATGCACAGTTGTATTTGAGTTTTTATATTCTAATGAATAGGATAAAAAAGTTCAATAATTTAAACATCCAGTTTGCAAGTTAGAGCCTGATGAAAAAGTTAATAAACAGATTTAAAGAATATCAATGCGATGAGAAATTGTGTCGGGGTAGTTTATTTTCTTGCATAGGATATATTAACGTAGATTTCTTTGAATAATATTTCTTGTGTTTGTCATTATAGATTATCAAGAGCAACTTTGTTCCTATGTATAAAAAAAAGTATATGGTCCATCCAGAAACAGGAAAGCGTTTTCCTATTGGTGGCTGCTTAATCAGTAAGAAACCATCAGATCTACCGAAATTTGGAGCTTCACAAACTCTTTCAACGGAAGATTTACCTCCATCAGTTGATCTAAGGCAATTAATGACTCCAGTTGAATATCAACAGTACATGAATTCATGGTTAGTATATCAACCATTTTTGATCAGAATCTCACAATATCATTGAGGATTCCTTGTTAATAATAATATGATTGAAATATAATACTCGTGATAATAATATCATGCAACATTCTCTAGAATACATCTAATTTCATTGGATTTTATGAATACAAAACTGAGTATATCATTAATTAGAAAAGAATTGACTATACATCTCATAAATCAGGTTTCATCTTATATTTAAAATCAATTTTTAAGACGGAAGGAAGGTTAAGCTCCATATTAAGAATAGAATTTGATCTGAAAACTATTTTCTCTTAAATTAAGAAAATATCCCTTTCTTCCTGCCTCACATATATATTGCGTATGGTAATAAGAAAAGGCTCACCATTGATAATTATAGAATCGATTTCAATTTTGAAGATAAAATGAAATGCTATATAATCCTTAATGCAAATATATTGTGATTGAATAGATTTATTTTTACATTTATTCAATACCCTTGATAATATAGTCTATAAACATATTTTTTTCTTATTATATAATTCTTTTATAAAGTCAAAATTAATACTTTAATACATATATTTATTTTTACATACTAGTTCAAAATTAAATAAACCGAACAAAAACAACAAATAATTAAATAAATATAAATTAGTAAAACACGATAATAAATGAGATAAAAATTCCATGGAATCTGACGCTAAAAATCTAATTATTTTTAATTAGTGGTGTGCCATTTATAATATTTACTTCATTTTCAGAAGCGTTGTCCTCATGAGTTTTTTTCACCACTTGTAGTATTATTACTTTCAATTACTTGAATTTGTTTTCCTCTTTTTTGCTATAACGAGTTTTTTTGTTTTTCGAGATATTTTGAAGAATAGAATCGTTTGTATTGTTTCATAGCCGCTATTGATGAATAATATAGACAACACACTAAACATGGTTGTTTTTGAAGATTACCTTGAACTATAATTCATCAAAACTATCTGAAACTTAAAAATAACATATAGTGAAAATCCTTCCAAGATTACTGGGATCTAAAAGTTTCTATTATATTTCATGCTTATGTCTATATTTAACATGGAACTAGTCGCGTGATTTATTGATTCTAACCAACAATATTATTCTATATTGTGTAGCCTTACAATCAAATAAATTTTAATATCAATAGCTGATCTTATTCTCTATCTATGCTGTTAGCTAGAGATTTTTCAATTGATCCATTGTTGTCAAAATGGTTGATCTTCCATAGACAAATTTTTCTATACTTAGATAAAATAATACTTTGAAAAAAATTGATACACGAAAACGTGTTTTTGTAGCAAGGCTTTAGAATATCAACGAAATTAGATCTGTCAATAGAAGACTGCCTAAAGAGTGGCCATCTGCCATATTCTGATAGGCAAAACTCAGAGAGTTTACAATATCTGCTATAACCGTTCTGTTATCAGACAGCAAGGGGGAGGACGCAAGTACGAGTACAAAATGTACTTTGAATTTCAAAGTACCTCATCGCATTCACTACTTAAACATTCATATTGAAAAAACTCACACAACAGCATACCTTTTCGTTTTTCGAAAAGTAATGTTTTATTAAAGTTAAACAACTATATCTTGAATATTTGTATGCGATATAAGACATGAACTCTCTTTATACCATACATGTTCATCAAAAATCAACAGTTTGATATTTAGTGAGAGTACGAGATGTGATCAGAGTACATGTAATATTAGTAGAATTATATAGGCAAACCAGAGTACAAATTGTATTTGTATTTGCACATCTCTCCAATCATCGAAAATTAGCGAGAAAATTTTACATCGTGAGACCAACTAACAGATATTCGAAATTGTAGTACTTGTTGAAGTTGTTTCATTCTATATATTTTGATGTTTTCTGACGTTTAGAATGTATAAGACCCATTTTGAATGGTTGATTGTGTATTGTCAAATTTTCTTGTTAATTTTCTTTGGTTGACATCGACACGATTGGTGGTAGCAAATTGCAAACAATTTGAAGTTTTTCTATGAAATTATCTTGAACGATTAGCCCATGAATGGTGTTCGATTGGTAGACTAATTCTATAAAGTTTTATTATATTACAAACTTTTGATTTTTCAAATCTTTCTTGAAAAAATGTTTTGCTATATCAATTTTTTTCTAAATTATTATTTTGTCCAAACATAGAAAAAACACGTCTATAAAGATCAGCCATTTTGACAACAATGGATCGATCGAAAAATTTCTAATGTTCATTTCGGATATAAGTGATTGTGAGCATTTTTTGATTGACTTTTGATGGGAATAAGATAGAGATCTGCGATTTTCACCGTTGGAAAGAGCAGATAAAGGAGTATCGAACTACATATGGAAACATATTTTTAGTTGCTTCTTTAAAGGTTTTATATCAAACTTCAAGGAAAACAGGCGGCTTTTCATAATCACCACATAGATTTACCGATTTCCAAGAGTGTGCTAGAATCGCCAGACAAAAAGCCACAAAATTATATCAAGATTCTATTTCTGATCACTAACAGCTAGATATTCGAACAGCCAAAGAACAATTTATCGGCTGATTTTTTTTAAGAAAATAATGGAAAAATGCAAGTTTTTGTAGTATTTTGATGGGAAAATCACTTTTTTAATGTAGGAGAAAAAAGCAATTCTTTGAAAACGTTTGGTTAAGATCTTAAGCAAGGTGTTAGAAAATCTTGCCATATATGGATCGATACTCCTTTGTCTGCTCTTTCCAATGGTGACAATTGCAGACCTCTATCTTCTTCCTATCAAAATTTAATCAAAAAATGCTCACGGCCATTTATCTCTGAAATCGACATAATAGTTAATAGTATAGATAGAGAATGAGACCCGCCATTTAATCAATAAAAAAAATTCCTCTTTCTATAGCTTTTACATATGTTTTGGTTTTCAATATTTCGTCCAAAACATTTTCGATCATTCGTTAACTGAATCGTCCCAATATCTATCATAGAACAAATTAGTTCAGTTCATATTGCCATAGGCAGGCGTAGTGTTTCAATAGATTATTCTAATTCTTGTCAGTATGTTTTAATTTATCCTAAATTTACACTTGATTCATATATTCTTATTAAAATACTTTTTTTGTTTGGTTTTCATTCTAGTGTTTCTAATGCATTAGCAGGTAAAATTTCAGTATAATTATTCATCAATACTTCAAATATTTTGTTTTTAATAGGTGCATATGAGTTTTTAATAATGAAAAATAAACAGATACACGTAGATGTTAGTCGCCTATTTATATACTACAACAGTCGCTTAATAGATGGCTACAAGGAATCTCAGATGATAGATGGTGGTACTTTTATTGAGAATGCTATCGAAGCTTTAAATAAATTTGGTTGTTGCAAAGAAGAAATGTGGCCATACAATCCAGAAAACGTCAATAAAAAGCCACCATCTCATTGTTATATGGAAGCTAAAAAATATCGTATAGTGAAAGCCAAGACTATAAAAGTAGATTTAAATGAAATGCGAGCATGTCTAGCTGAAGGATATCCATTTGTATTTGCTCTTGAAGTATTTCAATCGTTTTTGCAAGCTGGAGAAAACGAAGGACGTGTACCAATGCCACGATCAGAGGTTGAATCAGGTGATGCTATGCAGGGACGCCATGGAATGTTGGCCGTAGGATACAGCGATGCATCAAGATGTTTCATTGTTAGAAATTCATTCGGTGAACACTGGGTGAGTGTGATTTTGATTTATTGAATTCTTTTAGATGTTTGTTGTCTATCATCAAAAATAACTAAGATTATTTCATAAAACAACTATACGAAAGATGAAACAGAAAGATAATCCAAGAAATTTCTAATAGTTGTTTCTTCCACTATTATCTAATCCAAGAAAAATAAAGTGGACACTGTATTTTGTGGATAACGTTACCATAACAGTGTATTTTTTTGAAGAATAACGACAGATTGTGAAAGTGTGTAGATTTTTCTAGGAGCCTATATCTTTACATTTTTGTCTGAATATATGTATTATTAAAAAGACTTAAATTTAAAAAAGGCACTCCTCATATTGAGATTTCCAGAGACTTGATTTTGTCAATGTCATAAAAATTGGTTTCTCAAATCTTTCATTATTCCAGAATTATCTTTTGGAAAAAAATAATAATATATTTTGATAGAGCTTGAAATTTTCTGTGAACATGTATATTTATTTATTTTCTTATATTCATTTATCGAAAAGAATATTTGAGTAGAATGAACACATTGTCAATTGACACTTACTAAAAATATACATGTTTCACTCGTCTTGTAGTTCTGTTTTTTTGAATTTATCATTCTGATGTGGAAAAACTTTTATTAGGAAGCGATCACAAATTCTGATAGTGCTTGAAATTCTTTATGAATCGGTGTTTTTGTTAACTATTTTGCAGTTGTATACTGATACATTATTTTATTTTAGGGTGATCGCGGCTATTGTTATATTCATTATGATTATATGTGCAATCCGAAATATTGTTCCGACTTACATGCTATACAAGTTCTCACAGACAGGCCTAATGATACTCAAAAAGTAACAAATGGTGACAATAAATACGATTGGAATGTTGATAAAGACAAGAAATGTTGTATTCCACCAAACTATGCTTCTCCTTCTTTCGATCGTACATTTTTTTGGAAATCAAATGATAAATTTAATTATTTTGATTCAA
>JAJEKB010021351.1:252414-284262 GCA_022393335.1 Macrotrachela quadricornifera
TGATTCTTGCAGTGACTTTCAATGATACTACTGGCTTTTGATAGTATATCATGCAGCGCTGGTTGTTGAGATTATGGTAATGGACGAATTTCTAAACATGAAAGAAAAGTATCAATAATTGAAGGAAGTTAAAAGATAATAGTGCTCCTGGGTTTGTCTCAGCAGTTTTTAAGCAGCGAAATTTCAAAGGAAGCGCAGTGTTTTTGCCAAGCTCTTACAGAGGAGGAGCCAGTGTTATCTTTTCTTACATATTAAGAATATGATATCATGTATCGAATGTCTATTAATTTTCTTCCTCCATTAAATGAAATAGCTGATGTTAAATGATGATTGTTACTAATGCGAATCTTTACTCGTTTTAAATAGATGATATTGATTGTGGCCTTTGCATGTTTAAGGAATCTTAGATGTTATCGAAATTATGGTTTTTTTTTGTTGTTATATCGTTTTTGTAGGAATGAGTATACCCTTGTGTTTTGAATTCTTCTTTCTCTTTTTCCTTAAATATTGTGGTTTGGGAGAAAATAAATAAGACATTGTATTTTTAACATGAAAACATTATTGATTGTCTATTTTCTGACGCAATAATGATGTAGTCTTACTTAATTATTTTTGCTTTCGAACAGAAGTTGAAGAATTCATTGTCTCGAAATCAAAATTAATCTGTTGCACACGAGTTGTAATATATCGAGATAAATTCTGCAGTGCTAGTAACGATGGTATAGTTTTTTGTATATTGAATGTTTGTATGTTTAAGTATACTGCAATGGAGAAGAGGAATGTCAATGTGATTGCATTTGTTTTTTTTGTTCGGCGTCTTACGGGCAACTAAAAATGATACTGTAGAGAAGGCCGTAGTGTGAAGAAATGATATTCGCTGTATAATACATAAGGTGTACACACTAAGGTATAAAACGAGAAAAAGAAAAATCAATGAACCGTAATCGAGTAGGAGAGAAGAAAAGGCAACGTTCGTATGCTCTTTATTGATATTCTAACGGATTCATGCACATAGTTTAAAATATGAATTTATATAAGCATTATAATGAGTATATACCGGGTGCAGCATAATGTTTGCAACATTTAGTATTTTGCAAATATCTCAGCACAGGCAAATCGTATAATATTATGTTTTTTTCCAAAACATGTGCCGTGAGAAGCTCTACAAAAACTGTATAAAGAAATTCCTATTGACTTGTTTTAATGGCGTGTTCTATATTCAAAATGAACAAGTCGCATGAAGATGAAATGTCCTATCGTAGTAAGAATATTTGAAAGACTTTCTTGTTTTGTCAATACCTCGACTTGAGAAAATGATAAATCGTTATTCGTTTGTCCAGAAGATGCGCTGTCGAAAGCTTTACAATAACTGTGCGAATAAATTCCTACTGACATGCTCTGATGAATTTTCCAGTTGATAAAAATTAAAGACCTATATCATGTTACTACCGAGTATTCAAAAATATGGCAAACATTTTTTTATTTCGTATGAATCTCGACTTAAACAAATTTCAGAGTCTTAATTTCCTTTCTAAAAGATGCATTGTGAAAAGCCCTACAAGATTTATAAGAATAAGTACCTACTAACTTGTTCTGATGGTGGCTGCAATATTCAAAATGAATAAACCATAAAATGGTCCTATTTTGCATCATATTGAGCTTACCAAATATATTTAGGAAACTTTTTCATTTTGCAGATATCTCGACTTGAGAAAATAATAGTACTTTGATCTTTTTTCCCAAAAGATGTACTGTCGAAAGCTCAGCTATATGAAGGCTTTATGGGAAAATGCCTATTGCAAAACAAAACACTCTTCTAAATATATTTATCATGCTGACTACGATGAGACATTTCATCTTTATGCGACTTGTTCATTTTGAATGTAGAACACACCATTAAAACAAGTCAATAGAAATTTCTTTATACAGTTTTTGTAGAGTTTCTCACGGCACATGTTTTAGAAAAAAACTTAATATTATACGATTTGCCTGTGCTGAGATACTTGTAAAATACTAAATGTTGCAAACATTATGCTACACCCAATATTTATGTTATCTATCTTCTCCTGCTATAGGACTTTCTAAATTTTTATGTACATCTAAAAGATACCTTGTGAAAAACATGTCTTAAAACCTATTGGAAGTAAACTATGTGCTTTTTTTCCTAAACAAACACAATACTTTTAAAGTATTACTAATCATCAATAAAGTAAAATTTCGACAGCTATTAACGGATAATGCATGCAAAATTTTTTGCGAAAATATCGCTCTATTTTTCCCAAGGGGGAACATCTGACTCCAGTCCCTTGGAGTCAGTGTGGAGTCAAGTGGAGTCATGGAGTCCTGGAGTCAGATGTTTCCCCCTTGATTCGTCCACAAACACCTTCCAGTATGGGTTCTATATGTTTTAACTAGTACCCAATGAGCTCTAGCAAATGATAAAAACCATTTTTCTATATCTGCTAAAATAACGGAGAGAAGCGAAAACTACGAATTGTTCTCCTATAGAAAAATTTTACTCAAACAGTAATTTCTGGGCTGATTCGTCCAGAAATATGTCATAAGGAAACTATTTAGGTTCGAGGTATAATTCAACGCGCTCTATCCCATGGTCAATATTATTGCTCCTAAGTACCTATTGTTCTTCAAAAAAATCTTCGCTTTACCCTTTACCGACTCAATTTGCCATATTCTTCCGTATTTTCTAAGCTGATACGCGTAGAAATGTATTCTTACAAAAGCATTGGTGTTCCAAGCACAACTTAAGTAACTCTATCAGATAGCGAAAGCTGTTTCTCGATAGCATGTTTCATTCTCAAGAAATCTACATAATACTCCATACTCATAATTATTAAGGCATGTGGTGGCATCAGTTTTTTTTGTATTCTTTGACGAATTCATTCAGAAAGATGTTTCAATACTGATTCTATTTTTTCCAAGTAGAAATCAATAAGCTCTATCAAATGTTAAAAACCGTTTCTCGATATCTCGTAAGATAACCTAGAAAAGAAGAAAGATTCATGTTATCTCCTTTTGAAAAACTTCAACTAAACAGTAATTGCTGACGAGGGATGTATCCCAAGTGATTCATCGCTTTTGAATTCGAAGTTTTTGCATAATGTGGACCTTAGTGAGATATAAAAAACTTGAAAAGAATAAGGGCCCACAGGCTTTTCTTTCAGAGTTATAGCCAGTTTACTGGAATTTTAGCCTATAGTAAGGTATATACAAACAAATCAAATGATGATTTTTCGACCTGAAATTCTGTCCAACGATAAGCATACTTGTAACTAGATTACTCTGCAATTTTTAGTACAAAGGAACATTTCTTTCACAAGATATTAATATTTCAAAACCTTCACATATTTTACGAAAGATGCGAGAATCCAACGTTTTTTCGACATTCAATCGCTCCTGAAAGAAACATCCTTTTGAACTGAAAATTACAGAGTAATCTAGTTACAAGTATGCTTATCTTTGGATAGAATTTTAGATCGAAAAACCATCATTTGATTTGTTTGTATATACCTTACTATAGGCTAAAATTCCAGTAAACTGGCTATAATTCTGGAAGAAAAGCCTATGGGCCCTTATTCTTTTGAAGTTTTTTATATGTCACTAAGGTCCATATTATGCAAAAAAGTTCGAATTTAAAAGCGATGAATCACTTAGGATACATCCCTCATCAATAAGCCTACGATCGACTGAATTCAACTTTTTTTCGATTAAAGATCCATTGCTACATAAGATTGAAAGTATCTCACAGAATCGTTTAAGTTATGAAAAGGCGCGCTAGCCTAATACTTTTAAAATTAACTAGGTTATCGGTCATTTGTTACAGTTTTAGGAAAAAATTAAATTTAGACATCTTAATTTCATCAAATATATTTTTTCAAACTATGCGTTTTATAGCAGAGACTGTACTCGATCTAATTGAGCTAGACATAAATTTCTAACATGATCTGTTCAAATGTTACAGACCTTGACATTTGTGCGGATACTTTTGCATCATGAGTTATATTATCTTTACTTAATTTTGACTACCTCAAATGAGAATTTGTAAAAAAACAATCTTCATTCAAGTTATTATGTTTTGTTATTTATAAATCAAATTGAATTAAAAAATTCTACTACAAAACTAACTGATTTAGTCTATTGAAAAGATTTTATTTGAAATATATTAAAAGAGAAATTATAAAGACGGAAATACAGTAATATTGAAGAATTGAAAAACTATATTAAAAATGAATATGAATTAATTATTATTGTATATTCTCATGGAAAAATAAATTTATTATGAGCAAAATATATAATAGTATTGAATAATAACTAATTATAAAGTATAAAAGATAAGTTAGTGTATTTTAATGAATAAACATTGTACCCCATTCATGTACAATTAAACCACTTTGTGATAAATTATCATTATTAAAAACTTTCTTTATTTCATTTTCTAATTGATCATATGTTGAAATTTGATTATCATTATCTCCAAAACTAAATATAAGAAAAGCACGTATTAATTGTTGTGGTTGAGGACGAATTATTAATCGAGCTGATTGAGAATATATTTCAGGTGAAAGAAAATTAAAAATAATTTTTTCGTTTTTATATTCAGGATCAACGTCGTCTAATTGTGGAAGAACATATGTAATCAAATCCTATAGATAGAAAAAAAATATATATAAATTAATCTTTTCAACTATATTCTTACATCACGATCTTCAGATGATAATGTCATTTTTCTTAAAAGATAATTAAGTATTCGACCAAAATCACGACGTGGAACGCATAAACTGTTGTCGTGAATAAAATTATATGATGAATTTGTTGTTAATGCTTCCCAAAATAACATTCGATATTCATTTTCATCATTGATTAATGGATAAATTTCATTATTTATATTTGTATTTTCAAGATTTTTTTCAAAAATTATTTTTCCATCAGGATATACATTTATATCATTCCATTGTATAAAATTTTCTCCATTTGTAATTGATGTTTTTGGATAAATATTTGATAAAATCCACATATTTGGATTAAGTTCAATAGATACATGAACATGTTTAATAATTTCATTATTTATTGATTTTAATCGAATAACAGGTTTACGAAGAGCCAAAACGAGATGAATCAAACTTCCATAAGGAATATTATAATCAAATAAACTTCTTTCATTTTCAAGTTGTTTACTCTTATAAATAAGTCGTTGTTGATCAATTGGAATACCTTCTATTGTTTCAATACGTTTCTTGAGTTTCTCAATTGTATCCGTTTCAACACATCTATCAACAGCAAGTGTTTTACCAGTTAAAGTTTTAATAAAAAAGACTGGTGCAGGTGAAGATGATGATCTTTTTAATTGTATATAATAACGAGAATTATCAGTTGTATTTTGAAGAGTTTGATTAAGATCAAATAAGATTTGTTCATTTTTTTCAGATACAAGATAATGAGTTTGAACTTCTTCTAATGTAAGAATTTGTAACTTAATCATATTACATAAAATATCACCAACAGTAACATGATTATTAATGCTTAAAAGAATTAAACAAGATAATGAACTTTAGTTTTATATTTCTTATATTATCTTAAAATAATTTTTAATAAAAAAAATTCTTTTTTTTTATCGAAATAACGAGTGATGTAAAAGTTCTTGAACAGATGACAGATTCTGTTGTATTTGAACAAAAGATGATAGAGCACAGTTTTTAGTTTAAAATAATATGACTTACAGATTTATATCTATAGACTAGTAAGAAATTCGATTTGATTTTTCTAAAACCTCTAAAAACGTTGGCTGTACAAGTTTTTGCTACTAAACAAATTTTATATCTCAGCAAAGATAGGTACTGATAAGCTAAAATTACGTCTAATTTGTATGATTTCTTCATATTACGTTGACATATATTGCAAAGTTTTGTGTAACATTAAGATTTTACTGTTTCAAGGCTCTTATAGACTTAGAACAAATAGCTTAACGAAGATTATTTTTACATATTCCTGTAGTACCGGAGAAGTTTGATTTGCCGTAGCCGATTATATTCTAATTAATTGTGAAAATTAATTTTTTTTTTGCTATGAATAAATGATAATAATCAAACTTAGCAATAATTTATATGTATGGCAAAAGCTAATACCAATTTGTATACAACCTACAAAGTTAGTCCAAAATGTTACATCTGATAAGAGAATATCCCCAGATGTGTCTCGGGGATTTCAATGAAAATCATGTAGATGTGTTGACCTCAGTATATCTATCTCAGGTGTGAAACAATCAGATGCTCTTACTACCTTATTAAAAAATTTATAAACAAAATACTTCTCAGGATAGTAACGCATATATTTTGCTATACATGTGTTATTTGGGATGTTTTCAAAAAATTCAAGTGTATCTTGTCTCTAAGTACTATACATATGATTCGATATGTGCGTTCTCTATGTTTTCATTGCATCATCCTAGATCTCATATATTAACTATATATCTTCTGCATCTCTGTGTTCATACTTTCTTCTCCAGGCTTCTCTAAATACTAATTCTCTATTCTTCTGATATCGATCGCTCTTGTATTTGTATACTCATTTGCTTTTTGACCTATATTAAGGGAAAGAGCTCAAAATCTTGGCTTTTGTGCTCCTTTATCAGAAAAATTCAAAATTTTTAGCAAACAGCTATAAGAGTTTTGGGGAAGTGGGACTGGGGATTCCAGCCCTCTCCTTCTCACCCTGATCGGTAAACCTGTTTTCATACTACCTATACCCCATGCAAACTGCACGATTTTTTCGGTTGTGGGCGAGATATAGATTATCTTGTATTATGTAATTCAGGAGAAGTGTGTAGAGGCCCATTAGCATTATCCAGGAAACACCGTGAGGTGCTGGACTTGACTTGCCGCCCAAATATGTTCATGTTTCATTCGAATAACAACTGAGAAATCTCTTGCTCAAATCTAATAGGTCGAAAAAATTGACTAATGGAAGAGGGATCAGGAGTATGGCAGTATATATATAGATTTAAATTGTTTTTTGAAAATAAAAAAGAAAATACTTACTATGCATCATAATTCTTATTATTATGAATCAATGTAATAACAAATAATTGAGGTAAATCTTTAAGATCTTCAATAGGATTAACTCGTATAGACCGCAGATCTATTGTACATTTTTCAAGTTTATCTGGATTTGTTTGAGCGTCGAGAGCATTATAGAAAGCTGTGATATTTTTGTCAACAGTATCGTTTGACAATGACATTCTTGTTTTATACAAAAAATTAAATTACTAGAAGCTTTCATTACTATTTATATAAAAAGTATGCTGGTATTCGAAAACAAGAAAAATATGTAATTATTAATGTATTGTGAAATATTGAGTCATTCATATAATATACGTCAATAATTTTCATCTAATCAATAATCAATACGTAAGATTTATTTTTTAATTAAATAATATCAGAAATAAATAAATTTTATTAGAAAAAAAAGAAGAAGCAAAACTTATACATATTTCATAGATGTCACAGTTATTTTCACTTATTAAAAATAAATATATATATATAATTCATGTTGTTGAATTATTAATTATTTTTTTCTTTTTAAGTAATTTTGATAATTTAAACGAAAAAAAAATAATTATTACCTAATAAAAATAATCAAAATTAATTTAATCTTATTTAAATAAATCTATATTTACTTGTAAAATTAACGTTCCAATACATATTATTATTGAACTAATAGAAGCTATTAAAATATGTATTGGAATCATATGAAAATATATCATTGTTCGAAATATTGTAAATAAAGCCATTACAAGAAATGCAATAAATATAAATAGAAGAATTGTACTAAACCATGCAAACTAAATATAATATCTTTTTTTCTTTAATATTAGAAAAAAAATTATTAAATACATACAAATAATAATCCTTTCGAATAATATCGATATGTAACTAATAACCAAAGACTATCATAAATAAGAGATATTAATGACCAAAGAAATTCATAACTATGATTAAAACGTTGACAGAACCATGAATTCACATAATTAATACATAAAGAACTGACAAAAATTACATAAAATAAATTAAAAGTCTAAAAATTATAATAAAAAACAATATACTTAATATATTGAATAAATTTTTGAACTTACAAATATAATAACAAGTAATATAAGAAGATACTTTCGTATTCGATATACATTTGTTTTTTGAGAAAGTGATTCAATCGAACAATTTTTATCATCAACAATAACAAACTGTTGAACAGTAACTTCATCTTCCATTTTTAAATATATATTTTTTGTTTTGTTAAAGTGTAAACTATACTGATATAAAAAAAAGAACAGGGAAATGAACTAATACATTTCTATATTATTAACATTCTAATCCGCCTTGTTTAGGCGTTCCTTTTTTTTTTACGGAAACTACATGTCATTATGGATAATCTTCATGAAAGCTGAGACGAAACAAAGGAAGTTAGAAAAAGTTATCAAGATTGTAATAATTTCTAAATATAGAAAAAAAAACATATGATATAAAATGCAAAATATTCATTTACAACAATCATAAAGATAAACAAACGATCTTCATTTGTATTAGATAGAAATTATATATGTTTAAATTTAGAAACAAATATATTTTATTAATATTCTAAAAGAATTTTTATGCATTGCAATACAAGTTAAATTGAATAATTTTGTTAGAATAACAACTTTTTATTTAATCAATTATATTCACCGGAAATTATTTTTGATACTTTCTTTATTTAAGATATTCTTGATCTCAATCTTGACTTGTAACAGAATACTATAATTTCAAGTGAAATTTTTATAATATTCACAGGAAATTTATCAAAACTTGAGTGAGAAAATACAATCATATTTTATTCTAAAATATTTTTTTTGACATATGTGTAATGAACGAAAAAAAAATACAAACAAATAAAATTCTTCTGATAATAATTTCATATTTAATCAATAATATAACACTATACGCTTGATTATTTTTATCGTAAATAATATCTTTCTATAAAAAAAAATTTCCATACAATAATATTATATAAACCATACGAAATATTTACACTAATATATATTCATTAATCAAATATTATATATTATCATTGGTTCTATGACTTTATGTTGAATATAAGTAACTAATTTCGATAATTTGAAAGCTAATCGAACACTAATTAACTATAAAATAAAAATTTTAAATTATTAAAAATAATTTAAAAATTTACTAGTAAAACTGATATAGATATCCAAAAGATAACAAAAATAGCATAACGAGGTGTATAAAATCCAGTATTATTTGATGTTCTTATTTTTGTATGAAGCGGTATATATAAGATAATTCCAAGTGCAAAACAATTTAAAAATAAGAAATTTGTTCCAATCCATGCAAACTAAAAAAATAATTAAAAATAAAAATAAACGTTATTAGTTGAAAACAATTTGAAAAATATTCAATACCACGCGTAAACCTATTTGATAACATTGATAAGTTACTATTAAACCAAATATATCATAAATAATTGACATAAGTATCCATATTAATGGATAATAATATTTTAATATTCCACTATAAAATGGATAATCATTGTGTAAATGAAGAAAAGCAATTAAAATGACCAAATTGAAAGTCTGAATTATATAGATTATATGATAATATAAGTTTAAAAAGTGTCTAAAATTATTTTGTATCAAAATTCAGTTGTAGCAAACATTAATGATATCATTTTCTGTTGTTCATAATTCCACACAAAGAAAGAAAATGAATTATACAAACATTAGATATACTTAGGATTAATCAAAAGTCCGAAGATCTATCAGATGAGATGATCTATTCAAAAAACTATGTTGTAGAGCATTTTGAGGCGTATTGAATGGTATATAACAAATCCTGTTTTCATAAGACTTTGAAGTAACTAAAACCTACTTACTGGTAGAAGACTATACATCCACACCTAAGCATGATAAGTTATTGAATATCACTGCCTTTGATAAGAGTCGAAAATAATTATAAAATATTTTTTCTCATATACGATTTTGTAGAGTTTTTAACGGACTACAACTACATATACATAGCATCTTTAGTTATCTTGTCCTTCATACAAAAAAGATTGAAGATGCGTATGTGTAATTGCTTACCAGTATACTGCCCTAATTTCTTTAAAATCTTATGAAAACAAGATTTACTATGTACCATTCGGTGTGCCTTAAAAATACTTCTATATATTATGTTTGGTTTTTATTTCTGCAGAGCTTTATAAATACCGAATTGAAAACCCACTGTTTTTTTTTGTTTCATAACTATGATGTTCTAGAATAAAGCAAAATACATGTAAATCTATAAAAAATAAATTAAGAACGTACTAATTGTTCTATGCTGTTTTTAATAACTATGTGGTAACCTCTTTTCGAAATCATTGAATAAAGAAAAAATAAAATTGTACGAATAATGTTTGCTACAATTGTATGTATCTTAACAGGCATATTGACTTTCATCTATTTCACATCTTTAAGGAGCGTTTTTTTGTATTACTGTAACTTATGACTTACGAATAAGATATCAATTAAAATAAACAGAATTTTTTGTCTTCGATACACTTCAGTTTCTTGAGAAAGTAATTCAGGTGAAAGTAATAAATTAGAATCATCAGTCATGATTATTTCTTCAATTAATTGTTAAATAAATGATTAATATGAATACCAATGGTTTTCGTGTTACATACATTAATGATAAACATTAATAACACATATTTGTATTATCTTTATTCATTACACATCGTTCTTTTTTTTGTTAATATAAATACAGTATTAATATGAAGAATGACTTTTAATAATTACGAAAGATATAAAATGAAATAATGTAATGTTAGTAGATAGAAAACATAAGTGAATCAAGCGTGTTGGAATTTCATCCTTATCAATGGTTATAATATTTTGGTATGATTATTTATTTTACATATCTAAATATATGTTTTTTTAGCCTAGTTTGTTTATAAAGAATCAAATAAACGTGGCTATTATAAAAAAAAGGATAAAAGAACAATATCGATCTTTGGACTAATATAATCCATAAAATTAGTTGGTTCTTCCATTTACTTCTCATCCTTAGATTGAACATTAATTATATCTAATTGTTTATATGATTTACAAACTGATAAGGATTTTACGGTACAACAGTACAATCAAAATTATCGATCATGTCAGCTTTTCGATAGATTCTATTTTGTTTTAAGTAAAATTATGATTAAAAAGGACGCTAACGTTGATTCTCTTATGATCCAATATGTATTTATAAATTCAATTGTTTATTAAGAAATTACAACGAACAATAAAAGCAGTTTCATATACTCGAGTTCCTTGCCAATTAATGTTTATACAATATTCATTTTTAATCCATAATTATCGATAATCACATATTCGACTAATATTTGAATTTCCAATTATAGTTTTAAGCTGTTGATTTATCACCTTGAGGACGACGACGACCTCGACTAATAAAAAAAAAAGTACGAATTTATTCACAACTTTTTTAGTAAATAAACATACCGTATGATTTTGTTTACTGTCGCCTGACCTTCTTCAGTTAGTGATTGTGGTTGATTAGTTATTGTAGAGATCTTTTCCTCTTGGTTTGATGCTGTCTTGGATTCTTCCATTGTTTTACCTTTGTGATGGACATTAGCATTTTCGTCTGAATGAAAATAAAAAAAATGCTAGTTCTATATAATAGTAATATCTATTCACTCTTATTGGTTTTTCCAGATTCGTTTGGATTTTTTCGACGTGGTCGTGATATTTGTACTCGAAGACGAGTGTTCCATTGGGGAATATTTTTTCCTATAAAATAAAAAGAATATGTAACACTATATAGAATGTTCTAAAGATGTTACATACCATTGTATTCCGCAACTGCAGCATTAGCTGATTCTTTATCCATATAGACTACTTTTGCATGACATAAACCATCTTTGTTTATTGGATTTTTAAAAATAAATAAGTCAACTTTTTGACTGTTTGGATTGTACTACAATAATTTAAAAGACGAAAAAAGGTATTTTTATTGTAATTATAACATAATATTATGATATTTTTTCATTATGGTAAACATACTTTGATACGCCCAACTTTCGAAAAAAAATCAAATATATCATTAAATTTGACAGTAGCAGGTAGATTTTGAATGAATATTGCATTTTCTTCTTTCTGATTACTACCATCAACAGAAAATTCCGAAATCAATGAAGAATCACTTTCATCACCAGAATCATTTATCGTTGCTAAATAGATAATAATCGTAGACATAAACATTTGATTTAAAGATAAATAAGAATGTTTACTTACTGTTACCCAATTGAGACATTTGTTCTATCAATTTCTTGATTTTATTGTCATGTTTCTCAACCTGATCAGTGAGCCGTTGATTTTCAGCTATTAATGAAGCTAATATTGGTCTCAACTGCTCAAAAAGACATGTAGGAACATGATTATGCAATTCATCACGTGGTCCTTTCCAAGGACATTTAATATCAGATGCTTGACATTTAACTGTTGCTTTTGGACAGAACTTATTTATATGATCAACAAAGTTTCCACGTTGTAAATCAGTTTGTTCACATAATGTGCATCGAACTCGTAATTGATCAAGCATATTTCGTAATGGACCTCTTGCCGATGTAAGTTGATTGAGTAATAGAGGTTGTTTTTGACATAATGGACAAGAATAATTTACACTTTGAGTAAGCCAATGTGTAATGCAACCCTGACCATATGTATGATCACACGGTGTGCAAATTGGATCCTTATATGGTTTATGACAGATACCACATACTAAATTACCGTCAATGGATTCCTCATTCATATATACCATAAAATCAAATTCGCAGCTAGTTGCCATTATTGATTGAAATAATATATCTGAAAGACATAAAAACTATAGTAATTTTCACTTTTGTTAGTGGGCATGGTTTATATACCATCTCAAATATTTTCTCAAAATTGGGTAATAGTATATATTTCAAATCAATCAGAAGTGAATGAAGATAGCCTACAAGCTAGTCTTCTTTTCTTGATACAGAAAATTACAGGGTGTTCCATAAGTTTTGAGGCGCGACAAAATTCATGTATACGAACACATAGAAGAATGTCTAATCATTATGTTTCTATATCATCTTCGAGTACTCATGATGGCTTTTTCAATGATATATAATTGGATAGCATTCTCCCTTATAAACTATATATAAAGAAGAATGTTTGTCTGTTCGCTATGCATTCAGTCCCTGTAAGAGCTACGATCACCAAATTTTTGCACGATACTTCTCGAGGTCCCAGGGAAGATCGACGTGGGATCGAGATGTGTTTGGGTGTGGGTGAAATCTCACCCAGATAGTAGTGTCTTAGCTAACATTAGCAAACTTTCCACGGTGCTTGTCTGAGCCCAGAGGTAGCTTTAAAGAGTGCTGTTATCATTAATAGGAGTAGGATGGGGATGTTTGCGTGAAATTTCACTTAAGTCATATGGTAATGAAACTTGCATGAATTTTCCAGAAATTTAGCGAATCTGTTATGATTCTATGTTTAATCACTTTGTATCGACGATTGTTTGGCGTAAATGTGAAAATCGACGGTTTCTAATAGGTTATAGGAGAAAAATGTATACGAGTGTTTCCTTGATTCACAACTATAGTGTATCCATTTGTTTTCTATGACTCACAGAAACAACGTATTTGTTCATTTTCTTGACTCACAACGATGACGTATCCATATATTTAAAGAAGAACGTTTGTCTGTTCGCTATGCATTTAGTCTCTGTAATAGCTAGCGTCACAAAACTTTCCACACTACTTTCTTAGTTTCTGAGAAAAGTCGACTTGAGGTTGGAACCACAAAACAGGGTGCACGGAAAGATTTGGGGTGAAATTTCATCCCGATCAATACAGATCGAGATTCTGATGGGTCTGTTCGCTATGTATTTAGTCATCGTGAGAGATAGCGTCACGAAACCATCTACATCAGATCCTTGAGTGCTTAGAAAAGTCGATAGAGTGATTGGGGGGGGGGGGGAAGGGAGGCGTGCGTGAAACTTCATCTAAGTCGTAAGAGACCATGATTTTACTCACTTTCTAATCAAATGACGCAGTTCAATGCAAATTTGAGAGTGATCGTGTCCAAAATGGTTCACCGACGTTTCCGCGCACGACATTTCCGCGCCGACATTTCCGCGCACGACATTTCCGCGCCGACGTTTCCGCGCCGACATTTCCGCGCACGACACTTTCGCGCAGCAACACTACCGCGCAAATGAATTTTTTCTCTTCTGTTTATGTTGAGCTAATGCTAGAGGAATTACCTGGGATACTAGAGAGATCACCTATGATATTGGTGGGTTCACCTGGATTGCTGCAGGAATCATCTGAGATGCTAGAGGCATCACCTAGGATGCTAGAATGATCACCAAAGATACTAGAGGCATCGCCTGGGCTGCTAAATAGATCACTTGAACTTCTGGTAAGCTCACCTAGGACAATACAGGAACCACCTGAGATGCTGGAAGGATCATCTGGAATGCTGCATACATTGCCCGAGATACTAGAGGCATTGCTCTGGATACTAGAATCACCGCTCAAGACACTAGACGCATCGCCTGGGATGCTAGACGGATCACCTGAGTTGCTGAAGGGGTCCTGTGAGATTCTACAAGCATCACCAATGGGTGTGTTTAGTGTCATAGGTGATGCATATAGCAGCTCAGGCAATCCTCTAGCATCCTGGGCGATCCCTCCAGTATTATAGATAATCCCTGTAGCATCATAGGTGATTTCCGTAACATCCCAGATGATTCTTGTAGGAATCCAGATGACTCCTCTAGCATTAGCTCAACATAAACAGAAGAGAAAAAGTTCATTTGCGCGGAAGTGTCGCGCGCGGTAGTGTTGCTGCGCGGAAATGTCGGCGCGGAAACATCGTGCCACGGTCCAGAATGGATGCGAGTGAGAATGTCAGTTTGAGCCAGATGAGAAGAGTCCTCTTGAAGATGCCTGATGCACGACAAGAAAAGCTCTGTAAAAGATACCCCACGCACGGTGGGGTTGGATCTGTAGCAGAGGTTCCAGGTATAGTAAAAAAAAGTCCTGTGGAAGAGGCACTACGCACGGCGAGAGGAGTCCAATGGTGAGCACCTAACGTATAGCAGGAACAATCCTGTTAAAGGTGCCTAATGCATGCCGGTAAAAGTCCTGTTCAAGAGTTTTCAGGTGTGATGTGAAAATTTCTGTTGCAGATAACTCACCCACAGTGGGAAGCAGTCCTGTAGAAGACATGTTATGTACAGCAGAAAAAGTCGGGTGGACGATGCAAAACTTTAACCATATTCTCTCTTCATCTGGCGCCTCCGCTAGTAAAAAGATAAACGTCGGTGTGATGATAAAACTTTCGAAATCAACAAAATAAAATGCAGAGTTTATCAAAACGTGGGTAACATTCTTATATTTCACACATATCTCGGTGCAAATAAATGATAAGATCTTGACTTTGTTCTTAAAAGATGCAACGCGAAAAGCTCTACAAAAAGTGTCTAAATAAATAGATACTGACTTGTCCTGATCGCATAGTTCATATTCAAAACGAATAACCTTGATGATGGTGCTACTTCCCTTCGGATTGAGTATAAGAGAAAAATATTTCGAAGACTTTTTTGTTATACAATTGAAATCTGTTTGCACACATTTTATAGAGCTTTTTATAATACATCTTTTAAAATAAAACTCATGAACTTATCTTATTCTTAAGTTGAGATAAATATGCAAAAAAAAAAAATCTTCGAAATGTTTTTTATTATATTCACTATCATCCTCATGAAGCTTGTTTATTTTGCGTATGAGCTATGCCATGAAAACAATTCAGAAAATATTTATTTTGACAAATTTCTCGAGCTTTTTACGTCGCATCTTTTAAGAACAAATTCAAGATTTGTATTATTTATCTACACCAAGGTATATACAAGATATATCCTATATCATACTAGTCGATTTGGAAACTTTTATCGTCACATACTCATGTCTATATTTATATTATTGTAAGGGAGGATGCTATTCAATTATATATCATTGGAAAGGTCGTCACGAGTACTCGAAGTTGATATAGAAACATAATGATTGGACATTGTTCTGTCTTCGTATACACGAATATTGTCGCGCTTCAAAACTTATGAAACACCCTGTATCAGTATTTTGAAATGCTAAAAAAATCCATATATAGTGCATCTAATAAACTTCAACAATGCATAATGGAAATTTTCTTGTTCGAAACAAATTTGAGAACTTTTCGACGAAGACATTCTGAGATATACACTGAAAAAAATAAGCGTAGAGTGATAAACCCTCGAAAATGATTCATCAAACTGATGAACCCTTTAATGTACATTTTTTTCGTTCATCAATGTCATAAACCTTTTGATATACGCTTCTTCTTGATCTACCCAAAAAGGGTATTTCATACGTTGCAGTCTGATAAACTTTTGAGGGTATATCGGCAGTTATATATCCTTTTTTTCGTTTATGACGCAGTTCAGAAACGGAAAAAAGGGTTTGTTATACGTTGCAAAATCATAAACCTTTATTTTTTTCAGTGTAGGCTTCCTTTCTATAGATAGTATATACAGTATGCATTTTTGAAATCTTCATATTCCGAAGCGTTTGTTGAAAAGTTCTCAAATTTTTCTTATAAACTAGTCTAGCTGAAGTCTTTATATGAGCAAATTTTCATGTCAAAAATTCGAAAATAAAGTTATGCTGGAAAAGTAGGATCCTTTAGGAAAAATCCACTAAAACCTCGATATCTTGTTAGGAATACGCCATGGACTCACACTCTTTTAATCATATACATAATTTATCGAAATCTATAAGATGCACTAAGCCCCCACTCAAAAGTGTTCTGACACTTAGATAGGTTCCCTCATTAGTCTTTTATCATAAAATTTTAAAAAATCTGAATAGATACTTTTCTAGCCCATGATCTGATAATTCTAATATGATATGATAGTTGCTTCTATCTCTTGTTACAAAAACTAGATAGGTTTATACGATTAGTCACAAATACCTACTATTGAACATGTTGAGGTATCTATATCAAGTAGGATTTATTAAACTATTTCTAGTTTTAAATCTAATCAAATAACACTTTCTTACTCAGCTCTTCATCTTGATTCAGGATATAATATTTTTAAAAAGTTTAACAAAATAAATGTTCTTGAAATTTAATAATCTCTGTAAAAGAAACGTGACTGTAGCTACATATATGACTTTTGTAGTCATTCGACTCTTTAAGCGTTTTTCTCAGCCAACTAGTGATCGAATCGAAATAAAAAGGATATACTTGTGGCCAACCTTTCAAGCTCCATTAAGTCATATATAGATGAATGAGGATAAGATCCACTCGAATTTTGAATTTGTAGCATCTTATCACAATAAACAACTTATATACAGATATAGTATATCGGTTAGAAGATCCTATAAAATAAAAAAAAAGTTTGAATTATATGATTAAAACATTTTTAAAATTGTTAAGAAGAATATAATGAAACTTCATTTTTATTTTAAGTTCAACATTGGCGAAATCTATATCTATTCAACTACGATAAATCGACCGAATACACTTTTAATTGTCAGAAAACATCAAAAGTACAGAAAAAACTATGAAAAGCTTCATATTTTAGAAATTTTCTTGAGTTTTCAGAAAATTTGGTCATTCTATTTCAGATAGATCAAATACTTTTATAATGAAAACATTTTTTTTTGAAGTCATGCACTGAAATATTTGACCTGAGGGACGCCATTACATTAAATTAACAATGAATTTCAAAAATTCATCATTTAATTGAATTAGGCAAATACCAGCGATAATATGGTCGTTTTAAACATCTGATTGTCAGATATCAGAAGATTTCATTCCTTTCCGCGAGGCGGTTTTGTTGGTTTCACGGTGTATGATATTGGATGAGCGGACAACCAGACGACAATAGCAGTCGATTCGTCATTGCTACCTCTATGGACTGCTATGCTTTCTATCCTTTGTATATTTTGTTCTTTTTCTGTTCGTTTTCATCATCCTGTCTTTCGTGAGCGCTCGAAAAAAATACTGTAAAAATAAAAAAAAAAGAGATGACTGTCACGAAATAAATTTACAAAATCGAAAAGCAACCTGGATGAATTATTCATATATAATATGACTTGATCAATATTTGCTCTTACTGTGGATATATTTTTATTACACACGTTTTTAATTATATAGAACAAAGTGGTGTCATAATACGATCGATTTACTTTGATTGAAAATAAATATATGAAACATCTAGTTGAGTATAATACTCTATTTTTATTTTCCTCTCAAAATAGGGAATATGAAAGAGTTATTTATATAACCGATTTTCTTTTATATATATATAGTATCTACGTATTTTAAGGATAGATGAAATTTCTTCTATAATGTAACTATTAGAACATTAGTGTTAATAATAAAAGATATATAGTTTGATATTTTGTGAAAATCCTACCGTTTTTTTCCACTTGTATCTTCATGTTTGTTCTTCTTAATCATACTCTAATATAGTACTATGTGAATTGCTCACTACACAATTTTAACGAGAAAATGGCTGGAAAAAATCTAAATCTAATTTAAAAAATAATTGATATAACGTTCATATAACAGAGACCGCATATATTTTGAAAAAAGGCAACGTCTATTGACAACAGAGTAAAAACACATACAAAACATACTACTACTACTACTAGTATTCTATATTTTTATTGGAGCGTTTGTCTAGACTATGACATCTCTTACATTTCTGTGTAGATTTTACATCGAGAAAAAGTCAGAAATGGCAGACAGAAATTGTTTCGAGAAAACAGGAAAGAAAAAAAAAAAGGAATAATGCAAAAAGAAAGACAGAACGTAAAAAAAGCGATGGAGTTGGCAACACAGAGAATACAAAAATGTTACTCTTACATACAAGATTGATATTAATACATAATCTGGAAAACAAATATAGTTTTATATTACTGTGGCAGCGAATTCATGGTGAAAATTTAGTTGTTTTTGATCATGTGAAGTCAACCAAACACGCTAGCTAAGGAAATGAGACTCATTTCACGTGGAGAAAATATGGTAATAAAATACCACTCCTCGCTTTATGATGTTTGTCAAAAAACTTTTTCTTTTAGATTTGAAAGCTACGACATATTATCTACAGTTTTTCACGACCTACTTGAAAATTCCAAACACCAAGTTATCAAAACCTATTTTGAAAGCAGTTCTATTAGAGGATTCTTTATTCGACTCTCCTCTAAGTGATAACTAACACGGCTAAAGCATCCAAGAATGTAAGAGAAAGAGCACGAAAGCAGAACAAAGAGAAGAAGAGAATACAAAAGACGAACAGAGAGAAAACAGATATAACTAAGTGAGACGATGTGAAGGTATGTGAACAACATATCTGTAACAAGTTCTATAGAGCTTTCAGGTCTTCTAGATAGTTGTTATTTAAGATTTTAAAGTTTATCTAAAGATAATTTTTAGAGGCTTTTCAGGTTCATTTAATCATGGCTCTGGAAGATTTTTTAAGCTCACCGAAGAACAGTTTTTGAGAGATTTTAAAGTTCATCTAAGGACGGTTTTTAGATTCACTTAATAATTATTTTGAAAGGTTTTTCGATTTAGCAAAGAACGATTTTTGAAAGAATTTAAAATTTATCTATGAATGATTTTCAAAGTTTCTTTTAAGTTTATCTAAGACTGACTTTTAGAAATTTTTAAGGTGTATCTAAAAATGGTGCTTGAATGTTCATAGGACTTATCTGTGAATACTCTTCCAAAGTTTTTCAGCTTTATCTTAAGAGAACTGTTATTCATTTTTTAGTTAAATACTAAATGTTTTTTGACACTTTTAGATTCTCGACAGATAAATATACCCATGTCATCAAAATCGCGTGAAAATCGGCGATTAATCGCCAACACTGGTGATCTTTGATGATTTTATTTTCAATTTCTCTTGATTTTAATAATATAACGCAATTCTCAAAATTCTAGTTCCGACAATGCCCGCTGGTGCTAATGCTTCAATCTAAATAAAAGACATGATTACTTTGTAAATAAAACTTACCAATTTATATTAGTATTGTCGTTGAGCTGAATAGAAATAAAATATTCATTTTATTAATAAAATTACTTACTGTGATCGATATTGGGATTGATCTAAATAAAATTTTTTTAAATAAATATTATTACTTACTGTAGTTCATATTGCTATTGATACTAAATAAAAATTTTTTTTAATAGATAAAAATTACTTAGTGTAATTCATATTGCCATTGATCCAAATAAAAATAAATATTCTTTTATAAATAAAATTAATTATTGTGGTTGATATTACTATTGATCTAAATAAAATTGTATATTTTTTTTAAATAAAATTACCTACTGTATTTCATATTGCTATTGATCTAAATAAAAATATTTTTTTTTAATAAATAAAATTACTTAATGTAATTGATATCGTCATTGATCTAAATAAAAATAATTTTTTATAAATAAAATTATTGTGATTGACCCCATGTCATCGAAATCGAGTTTTTTTGGCAATTAATTGGGATAGTCTAAGAACGTATATGTTCTTGGACTATCGCGATTAATTGCCGATTTTTTATTAACTAATAGAAAATCGCCGATTAATCGCCAAAAATGACTCGATTTCGATGACATGGGAAAATAATACTTGATCAGTATGACCATGATAGCGTTACGAAAAATTAAATGTGGTACTTTTTTTCTTAAAAATATTGCATGTTGAGCTGGATAAATGTAACGCTATTGTGAAAATCTCATCTTTGACACAATTTTGTTTATATAATAAATCATAGTAATTACGATTATACGAGTATGAGATAAGTAACCGTTGTATTGCTGATGGAAAACTAGACTTGTATAAAATTGACGTTTCTTTTGAATCGGAACTATGTCAGAATCGCCATGCTTTAGTTCAGAATCGAGATTGAATATGCCCGTCTCCAGGAAAAAACACCTATGGTTTCTTTTGGCTAGACCTAGTTACACATAGTGCTAAAATGTAATAAAGAATATAGAATTATTATGATTAACAAATACTTCAAAGATTAAATATCAAATACTAAAGCAATCCTTGGAAAATCAGAGTGTACATATTCAGAATAACTTCACGTAGATAAAAGAAATAAGGTTTCCTGTGTTTTCCACAGAAATATCATACAGAACAGTTTAAACAACATTTGATAGCGGAGGTTGAAGCTTCACATTAGGATGCATAATTAGTTTCAAAGCAAAATAAAATATATTGTAATGAAGAAAACTACAATTAATGCTTAGTGTATACATTTTAACCCTATGAGGGTCGAGTTTTTTTTCTATAAAATAAAGGAAGCTGTAGCATCAGAATCAGTTATAATCAGAGAAGTGTTAACTATCGTTGTTATAATACTTGTTCTTACTGCAACGACATAAATAGAGAACTTAAAGATAGAAAAAGAAATAAAACGCTCGAAAAATCTAGTCAAAAAATCTAAAAACATTTGTTTGTCTTGGAATTTCCATAGCCGTATATATACGGCCACGGTCCCCAAAGGGTTAAAGATATATAAAAACAATCTTCCGAATAATAAAGTATATTTTCCTACATTTTTGAGTTTTCTCTACAACGTGATATAAACATTTATTTCAAATTCTGAAATAAATACTTATGTTTGAAGTGTCGCATTACATAAAAAAATCAATATATAGATAACTAGGTGCACTTACGATGAAAATTAATACTGAATTATAATAAAGTTGTTTTTGTGAATCTTGGAAGCAAACTATCTTACTTATTTATATTCAATGAAGTTAGTAGGTTTTTTCAAGTAATGTTTGTTTATGTGAATCAACCAACCGTGCTATATCATATCCATCATGATGAAATAGACATGGGTGAATATTTTTCGCACTTTTTTTTTCATCACGTTACATTATACAGTTTTGTCTTTTCTTTCGATTCTTTTTTGTTTAATGCAAGAAAAAAACAAACCTGTATATTTGTATGATATACTTAGGTGGACTAATCCGAAAGTCGAATCCGATATCGAATGTGAAAAAATAACGTCTGCTAGCGACGACGAGTGTCCTCACTACTGTTTCTTTTTCTCCCTTGCTATGCATTACTCTTAGAGACATTTTTTTCTCCTTTCCATTCGCATAAAGTTTTGTGCTTCTTTGTTCGTGCTCTGCTTCTGAGAAAGAATGTTATCTTTGATACCATTCTTTCTCTGTTTCTCTTTCTTATATGTGTGTGCAGTCCGCTTTCATATTCGTTCGTTTTTATTATACATTTTGATATACGTTCATCACTGAGGAGGGAACCGATGCAACTGTCAAATCGCTTTTGGCTTCGAAGTTAGTGCGTAAGGTAGACCCTCATGAGGTATGAAAAACCCCAGAAGGATAAGTGCTCATAGGCTTTTCTTCAGAAATTATAGTCATTTTACAGAAATTTTTGTCGATATGCCTGCATACACCTATGAATCAAATGTCGGCATTTCGAGCTGAAACTTTGCCCAAAGATAGCCCTATATGACAGTAGAAAGCTCTGAAAATATCAGCTCAAAAGCATATTTTCTTCATGAGATATTGAAGTCACAAAAAAATCACTCATATCTAAACAGCCGTCAGGATTTTTTGTTTTTTAAGATGAAAAGATCTCGAAAAGAAACCATGTTTTTGAGCTGATATTTTCAGGGCTTTCTACTGTCATATAGGGCTATCTTTGGGCAAAGTTTCAGCTCGAAATGCCGACATTTGATTCATAGGTGTATGCAGGCATATCGACAAAAATTTCTGTAAAATGACTATAATTTCTGAAGAAAAGCCTATGAGCACTTATCCTTCTGGGGTTTTTCATACCTCATGAGGGTCTACCTTACGCACTAACTTCGAAGCCAAAAGCGATTTGACAGTTGCATCGGTTCCCTCGTGAGTGTACTCTCTCTTTCCCTCTGGCAGACAGAGTTTAGCTAGAGAGAGAGAGCTCACAACATCGAATCCGAAAAAATCCTGGTGACAGAATCACATCGGATTCCGAAGTGTTGGGATCCGATAGGCTTTAAAGACCATACGTAAGTAGTGCTTAAATCACTGCTCAACGAATTTGCAACAACTGACACTTTTCCGACGAAATCCAACGCAATTCCGTCACCAGAAATCCTATAGGATCCTGTCGGATGGTTGGATCCGATCGAATCCAACATCGAATTTGTTCACCTGGGTAGTCCTTGTACTAGATTTTTTTCCTTTTATTTTGTATTTCTACCAAGCATGAATCAATCTTTTTGTTCTAATCATATTATTCGAATACATCATGCATTTTCCTTGCTAGTTTATATCATTTTTTCTTTTTCTTTTTCTTCTAATCATTCTTTGATGTTTAAATTTATGTATGCACATTTATATGATCGAAAGGTCTATAAGACAGCAATCTTTTTGTTACTAAAAATAGTTCAGTTGTCCGAGGGATTTATCTTTAGATCAACAGTAGAATTCCTACGACATCTATTACTACAATCATTAAATATAACGATTTCCTATAAATTCAAATGAAAGTTGAAATTTTATTTTGATAAAATGCAAATACTATGGAAAGATTAGCTAGAGAAATAGATAAATAATTTCCTAATTTCATAAGGGTAATGAATGCATTCTATTCAAAATGATAAAATCCTAACAGAGATGTCCATCGCGCCGCTGACGCGCCGCTGCCGCTGCCGCGCCGCGGCCGCGACCGCGGTTGGCGGCGCGGCAGCGGCAGATTTTTTTTTTAGGTTATCGCGGCGCGGCACATCGCTCATAATGGCGCCGCGGCAGTGGCGCGGCAGCGGCTTTTCATGTTTTTAGCCACCGCGGCAGCGACGCGGCTCAATTTTTTTGCAGAAATTTTATCTGTAATTCTAAAAAATATTCAGCCTCAAACCTGAAATTAAACTCCAAAAAGTGGCATTTTTTCTTCATGTAGTGACAGTAGTAGTGCTGTAACCTTTTCTTCAAATATTGCTGCAACAGCGGCAACGTTTTTAGTATGTCGATGTGCAGAAGCACCGTGGCAACATGTATTTTATATAATACCGCGGCGTGGCAGCTTACGATTTTATACCACAGCGGCGCGGCTGCGGCGCGGCACCTTTTGATTTTATACCATAGCGGCGCGGCTGCGGCGCGGCACCTTTTGATTTTACACCATAGCGGCGCGGCTGCGGCGCGGCACTTTTTGATTTTATACCATAGCGCCGCGGCCTCAGCAGCTATACAAGACCGCGGCGCGGCAGCGGCAGATTTTCAGCCGCGATGGACATCTCTGAATCCTAATGATTTGGCCGAATGTCAAGAAATTTCATTGTTCTATGCTGTGACACCTATATCTCATCAATATAAAATCACTTTATAGAAATCTGGAAAACTAACATGACTAATTAATAAAAAATTTAATATTAATTAATTAACAAAGCTGACTGCAGATTCGGATTCGTCGACCTCGATTATCCTTTAATGGAGATTTTCGTCAGATGTATTGTCAAGGTTTCATTGGTTTAGCGCATACTGAATTCCGATTGACTTAGACAGACAAACAAACTCTATGCATTTTTAAGTTTCGTGTAACCCTTTCTTTCAGAAAAGGGAATAAAGCTATAAAGATATTTTTAATTTCATTTTATCAAATTTTGAGGATAGTTGTAATGATTATTTCTACCAAATTCGATTCTTTCTAACAATTTTTTAAAAGTTTTTTTCCAGTCTTTTTCGAAAAAATTTCTAAGTATCTTCGAAACTGCATGAGCTAATCATTTTCCGTTTTTGTTAATCAGTTGAACTACGTTCGATAGACTTAGTTAGCCAAAAATTGCATACTATCAGGCCTGGCGAATATGGTGGGAATTTTGATGTCTTCTTCTGTCATATTATTAATAACATTGGATGAGTGTGAGGACAACGATCGTCGTCAAGCACTTTAGTACATTTTGAAACTGATGTCTTTGTTTGTTTCCATATTTCATTAACAGAAGGCTTTGGACAATTTTCAATATCATATGTGTGACTTATAGTCTTGTCTATATCTACATTTAAGAGCATTTTATTTAAAGAATATACTAAATAAAGTATCGTTTAAAATCTGTCTTCATCAGCAATAGTCTTTTGACGATTCATCTATAAATCTATATTCAATCAATAGTATTAGTAGAACGTAACTGACATGATTGAGCAAAGTTTTGCTAAATTTTTAAAATGAATGACATACAGGTAGTTTATACGATTTTCAAGGTACGTAAAAATTTTCGAAAAATTTTAAAAATCCTTTTAGCAAATTGTTAGAAATGATCGAACCTGGCATTAATAATCATGTCAACTATCCTCAAAATTTAACAGAAAAAAATATGTATGAAATTCATTCTGCAAAATGTTATACTGAAAAAAATTCGGCCTCTGCTAGATAAAATGGCAAATGAGTAATTAAATATCTTTTATTATCTATGAGATTGGTGTATTGAGAAAGCTGTTGATAAAAACACAAACTGTTTGCGACTTTTTATTACACGAGGAGCTGGTATCGTAAAGAGTCATTTACTAAAATGTATGTTCTATGAAGCAAATAAAATCTTAAGTAGAATGGATGATTTTGCAACTAATGAAATTCGAACGTTGATATATGCATCAATATATGCTGCTGCACTTTATCTGAATTATAATACTATTCATAGTACATTTAGATGGACATTAAAAATTTTAATATCTCAGAGAATATTTTAAATATTATGGGATCTATACTGGACGGCTTAGTTCTGTTATTTATTGATGAAGTTTCTTTAGTTGATCAACCTTTATGGGAAGAATGACATACACATCTAGGTCATATAATGCAATTAACTAGATCTAATGTATATTTAGGAAATGTATCTATAGTTGCCATAGATGATTTTTATTCTTAAAAATCTCCAAAAACCATTTTTCAAGATTCCTAGATAAATCACGAGGTAAATAATTTAGGAACTTTTGAAGTTTGCAAGAGGTACTTTGGAATTTCTAAAAAGTAGAAGAGAAAATTACGAACAAATTTTTATTGCATTAGGAATTGATAAAAAATGGATTTTGGGCTCTACTTTGGTTCAAGCGACTTTTGGTTCACTTCACATGACCGTTGTTTTTTCAGTTTTGTTATTTTTTTTGTCTCTTTCACATTTTTTGTGAAGAATTAAAGATATTTGTTCTATAATATGACTATGATCTGATAGAAGTCGTCACTAGCTAAAATTAACACCCTATTTTAACAAGTGATAGTTATTCATAAATATAAATAATTATTCATTGTACACATAATTAATTAAGTTGTAGAAGAAATGGATATTTCTTCTAATATAGGTGATGATAATCATAATCGTGATAATTTTTGTTTTGGTAGTAATCGCAAATGAGGGAAGCAATAAAATTGCGATAAGCTTATCAATTATGTTCCTTTGTTACAAAGGTCAATAAATAATATAAAGAATACAAATAAGTACGAAGAAGAAGATGAAGATTATGCCATCAATAGAGATAAATTAGATAATATTGATTGAACTCTTTATTAAATAGAAATATTTCGAACAATACATATAGATTTATTGACTAGAATAATAGACAACCATTAAAAATGTTCTTCTACATGTGAAATAAAAAAGTTTCTAACCTAAAATATTTCGTGCCACACTATTTTGAACATAGATTTTTGTTGATTCTTCCCACAAAGTTAATACAATGATTAGTTGATATCATTATATTATTTGATAGTTTATAGTTGACTCTAGCAACCAACAGAGTATAGTCATGAAATAACAAAAATCATTGCAGAAAAAGCGGTTAACTATCTTCAAAAATTCTGTTTTTTGTTTTACTTACATGAATTATTTTTTTATCAGAAGATTCAATGTAGCATTTATTACAAATTCATGCCATGAGATTTGAAACTGGCTCGTGCTATCACAAATAGATTTAAAAACGAAATATTATACGTAAGATAAAGAAGAGAATAATATTAACAAACGCTAACAAGGACAAATGTAACCATTGTGATTTGTATATTGTATCATCTGTGTGCATGATATTTTTTTTGAATAATCATAGAACTGTTGTTTTATATGACAAAATAATAGAATAAAATATAATAGTTTTGCAAATCATTATGAATTTGTTATTTGTAATTCATATTCAATAACAAAATTCAAAATATCAACAAATAAGCAATAAAATAACATATATTTTTCTTTTCCTTCTTACTGATGATGACATTTGACATGTCGAAAGCTCTAGTTAACTTATATATTATATATGTATCTATTTATTTATTCATAGGAAACTAGTAAAGCTGCTATATTTTATTCTATTATTTTGTGATATTTTTTTGTTTTCACTATTAAAATAAATAATCAAATAGTATTCTGTATCAACATGTAGTTGACACAACATCTTCATTGATAGTTTCACCGAAGTCGATCAAAAAATTCAATACAGGGTATACATATAGTCAAAAATAGCAATTTTGGAACATATCACTCCACCACTTCTTACAAATGTTTAACACTTCCAAAACCCAGCTATTCCGATCAAAATCTCAGTAATTGACTTCAAAAGAACACGTAATTAATTTGTTAATAATTACTATTTTATTGATATATATTACATTGAATTTTCTGAGTCGAAGAAGCTCTCCTAGGAGATATGTGATCCATCATTTGACTCAACATGCTCAATATCATCGATTCCACTTCTCCTTCTGTCTCAACAAAGCTTTTGAGACTGGGAAAATATAATGCAATGAATACCATCATCACCACAATATTAGTTAATTATTTTCTTTTTGCTGGAGAATCGTTTATTGAGATCCTTGCTGGATTAGTTGATTTGTAGAAGTGCTGAGAAAATTGTGAAAAAATAGTCGGGTGATGTGCTTTAAAATTGCTTTCTGATCAGGTGCGCTCTTTGTCAAATTTTTTAATTGGTTCCGATAAGAGAACCAATGAATGTGTCATCATGATCGTGATGATGGTAGTTTCTTATTAGTAAATTCTGTATTAAATAAAAGCATTAGACATTATATACAATATAAATGTGAAGTTTTCTTTCTAAATCATTAGAACAATATGTTTTTGGTTAATTCTTTCAAAATAAAACTATACCATACATTCTTATCATTCTCTTAATGAAAAATGTCTGATTATATTCTAATGGAAACTAAATTAACAATATGGTTTGATCGATTACCAACAGAAATTATTTTTGATATATTTAATTATTTATCATCAAATGAAATTATTTATTCCTTTTTTTATTTAAGCGAACGATTACAAAATTTAGTAGTCAAACAGAAAAATTATACTAATTATTTACAAATACCAATATCAAATTTAGATTTTTGGAACAAAGTTTTATTAATTATTGGCTCACAAATACAAACATTAATAATTAATATTGATTATTTAACTTTATCATTAGATTTATTTTCAAATTTATCATCAATTATCATTTCATCACCATATTCTCTGATTGCAGGACAATTAAAATTGATACTTGAAAATAAAAATTTTCAAAAATTACATACATTAAAAATAAAAGATGTTGTTTCTTCTAAACGACTATTTAATGAAAATGAATTAGATGACGAACAAATATTATTCAAAAAAATCTTTAGTAATGAAAATACATTACATATATTTGAATATTTTCCATCACTAGGAAGTTTACATTGGAGAAAACTTGAAGAATTAAAATTTAATATTCATATTCGTTCATTAACATTAAATTTAACTCAATTTAAAGATATTTTTACACTTATTAAATATACATTAAATTTAAATTATTTAAATATTCAAACAGAACCACCTTATTTAGAAGAAGAACAATATGAATGGTCATATAGTACTAGAATTGAATTAAATAAATTTTATTTAAAATTTAAACCAGAAAAAATTGGACCACGTGGATGCTATTCTCATGAAATTGATTTTGATCAATTATTTCATGCTATTCAAATATTTTCATCATCATTAGAAATTTTATCTTTGAATTTTATTCATTTAAACAAACATAAAGATGAAGATTTACTATTTAATGGTACTAAATTAGAAAATAGATTATTAAAATCAATGATAAAATTAAATAAATTTTATTTTTATGCATGTAAACATATAAATAAAGGAGATATTTATAATATCTTATTAACATTTAAAAATCAATTTTGGTATGATCATAATTGGTTTATTGGTATTCATCAAAATAAGCAAACTGATTATGCATTTATATATTCATTACCATTTCAATTTAATGAACTTAAAGATTTCACTGATTTTAGTGATACTTTAACAAATAATGATCAGATATTAAAAGCTAACCCTCGATTATGGTACAAAATCACATCAATTGAATTAACTAATATTAATAAAATTGATATCAAAAACTTATTTCCATTATTAAAAGTAAACATGCCGAAATTACTATCCATTACTTTTAAAGATAATAATCATCATTATTCTAATTCATTTGTAATTGACAATGAAATAGATCATATTGATGTAACATTAAATAATGTAACAACTGTTCATCTTAATAATATATCAATGGAAAAATTAAAACAATGTTTAATTTATGTTCTACCAAATTTAAAACATTTAGTATTACATCATAGTCAATTACCGCCTGCAGACAGTGAATTAGCTTTGATATTCAAAAAAAGAATTCAACAAATAGAAACTGATGAATTTTTTTTGGGTGAAGAAAAAATAGGAGAAAAAGATTTTACGTATCTTTCAAATCTGCAAATTTTACAGATAACATGTAATATTACAGGTAATAATGAATGGCTAGAGAATCGATCAAACATGATCATGAAATTATTGACAAATCTTCCAAAATTGAAAACTTTATCAATTTATGCTATACCTTGTAGTGGCTGTTTTATTTATGGGCCTGATGCGATTTTTAACCCGATTATAGATAAGCTGAATATAAATTGGATAAAAAATATCTATGAAATGAAATATTCTGGACAGTATCTTCGATTTGTAAGAAAATAAAACATTTTTCTTTAAAATTTTCTACCATATAATTAAATATTATCTTGTCTTTTTAAACACTCAATATAAATTTTGAAAATATGGACGAACTAACCAATTCGTTCAACATATTTTTCTATTAGTAACAGCAGTTTATTTCATGTTTCGTATTTAATCTTAAAAAATTGTGCTAATACTCTTTTATGATCGAACAAAAAAAATATTTTTCCAACATCAAATCGACTAGTTAAATTCTATGAATATAATGGTAAAATTAGAAAAAACTTTCTTTATATACTCAATTAGTCAAAGATAAGAATAATATACATACATACAAATCATATTAAATCTATATAAAAATGTCAATTTTAGTCTAATTATAAGTGATTTATTGATATTTATGAAAATATCACTGAACTTTTTTTTGTATTTCGCATTAGTTCAATCTGATAAATTGTATGATTTTAATTATGTTATATTAAATCATGACGATATCTTCAAAAGAAATTTCTATTTATACGATGTATTCTTAAATTCATTGAATTATTTTCAATGTTTAGCACTAATTCCAAAAATTTATTCCATTTCTTGGAAACAATTCACCAATGAATTAGAAATTGATTTAAAATAGCATCAAACACAAAATTCTTCTATTAGTTAGAAATTTCAAGCAACAACTTATTATAAAATTTTCAAATTTTACCACATTTCTGTAAAACACAATGCTATTTCTATATAATGCTCGTCGTCATCACAGAGCCAATAGTCCACAAATGATAAATCGTGGATGTATACCACATACGTTCTTTTAAAAGTTATAAAAACGAATGACATGAAATAATCATTGCCTTAAGTTATTCTGCTTCGAACGTTTTTTTTTTAAAGCTTATCCATATCATAATTAAGAGTCTACTGTTTTCTCAGTGTGATGCTAGAATTCTTTAAAAAGTGGTGTCTATAAAACTTATTTTGTTCACTATAAAATTCTCAATAAACCAGCTGTAGCTTATAGAAATACAATAAAATCTGAAAATTTCACAGTAATTTGCTGATGAAAAAACGAGTTTATTTTGAAACTTCTAGTCAATATAAGAACTTTGTGTTCGAAATTATCGTAGTAGAGAACGAAAATCCTTCTTACCTACTAAAACTTGAAAATTCAATATCTCAACTCAAAAGGGTCATAGGCTCGAATCTCTTTAACATTATATTTCTATCTGTGTTCAAACGAAAATTTCCATCTTTCTCATGTGAATGAATAGAGTTTTCACTTATTCAACTATTACTACATGGCAGATTAAGGATGCTGACTGCAGGATGCTAGAAGTAATATACATAATGAGATGCCATGAGTGCATGATCCGGAGACATTGCATTGCGTGAGGATGTCAAGAAATCACTACCTGTAGATTGCTACTACATCTTGCGTACACCATCCTACAGTAATGTCTGAATCTATCAAATAGTAATAATTGAATACTTGAAAACTCAAAACGAATTAATGATTTCTACACTACTGGATTAGATAGAAATCAAACCTTGTGAATAATATCTTTAGTTTATAAGAAAATAAACATTTTACCTTTTGTTTAATAACCATATAGATTCAATAAAAATACATCGCGTAACATTAAATATTTTTTTAAAGTTTATTTTTCAAATATTCACTCTTACGCTCATAAAAATTTAAGAAGCAAACTCATTATTATTAAAATACTGTCA
>JAJEKB010021351.1:284662-321822 GCA_022393335.1 Macrotrachela quadricornifera
CTCATAAAAATTTAAGAAGCAAACTCATTATTATTAAAATACTGTCAAAAAAAAAAGATACACACAATGTTCTACAAAAAAAAAACGAGAGGAAAAATGTAACCACACTTCTTATCTAATCTAGTCTTGATTAAAAACAAAAAAACAAGATGAATATAATCTTCTTATTTTAAACAAATATGTGAATAGTCAAATTAAATAATTATTTATAAAAAGAATTAGATCTAATAACCTTGATATAATATAACAGCAATTACAAGAATAATAACCACAACTAGTGTAACAAATATATAAATGCCTAGAAGTGCTGGTTGCCATGTTGCACCCTTTTAAATTAATCAATATGAAAAAAAAAAGATTTTTAATAGTAATAATAATAACAATCTTTTACTTACAGGAATGCGTTCACGTCTGACACGATGATCTGAACGTTTTTCTGAATTATAATCTCTCTCTTCAAAACCTAAATATAAATATTTAAATATCTTAAACATTAAATTAAAACAAAAATCAACTTACGCTCATATTCTCGTCTTGTAAAACAACAAGCATGAATTTCAAAAATAAGTTGAATAATTAAATGAAATATACACCAACCAAATAATAACCATGAACACCATGTCCATAAATCTAAACGACGATTATCCATACCCAAAAATATAACCGGAATAGCAAGACAATGAGCTATTGAAACAATTAACCAATGTATCCAATACCAAACACAATAACGTTTTGTATAAGGTATTGGTCGCATAATACTAATAATTGGCTATAAAAAATAAAATATAAGAACTCTTTCGAATTTTATGACATCGTCACAATTGTTAAATCAATTATATCACACCATTGTAGAGTAACTTAAGATGACATATCAAATGGTATATATAAAAAAAGTGTTATAAATCTCCGATCATCTCATTTTTAAGAAGAAGTTGACAATGATGAATATTCATGTATTCATTATTGTTGATCACAGAAAATGTGACTAAGTATCAAACTTTGTCAGAAATTGTGGAGTATGTAGCACTACAAAATGGACTATTTTAAAATTCCCTAAAAGAGTATTGCATGTAGACGACCTAAATGATTTCACTTCTCCATGCGGAGTAATTTTCAATATCGAGCTATTCTTCTAGAAAACTGTCAATTAATACATTTTATAATGTGACATCGCCCTCCAATTTCAGACAAGGTTTCATATTTCACTATTTCGAGGTGACGTAGTCTATCGGCGGACCATACTATATTTTAACGCTAATGGATGATCCACAATAAATGTCCACACTTTGAATTTCATAGTCTAATATCTAAATATGTTTTATTAAAATAAAAGCGTATACTATAAAATGCAACGTGAAAAGCTCTACAATCTTCATAGTAAAACTTATTTTAATTATGTAAATTTTTTGTTTTCAGAAAAAGCAAATCTCTGTGTAATCAATTTTCGCTACTTCAAAAATTGATCTCACACAGTTATGCTTTACCTTGAAAACAGAAAGTAAACAAATAAAATAAGCTTTACAATGAAAATTGCAAAAGTTTTCACCCTGCATCTGGTGATATATTTTGTTTTCTAATAAAACTTATTCAAAGATTAAAACATCAGATGCCAAATGTGATCATTTATTTTGAAGCACCCGTTATTTTTTTATGAAAATCGAATCAGTATGAAAGAGTTAATCATATTTAGGAACTAAATTTATTATAATATGAACTCATGACTTAAGCCATTCTACAATGTAATGTAATTAATTTCTCAATTTTGAATACGATATAAAATCCTACAAGATCAATCAATAAAAAAAAAATCTTTTTTTAATACATACAGCAAAAAATGCACAAATAAGTACAATAACACCAAGAATTGAATGCCACATATGATGTGTTCCATGTGTCCATTTCCAATTAAGTTCAAAAAGTATACAAAAAAATGCACACCATGTTAAAATAGCCACAATAAACATAAGTGGTGGAAAGATCTATATGAACGAAAACAAATTTTTATTCAGAAAAAAAATAATTCTATAATAATTAATTACTGTAAAATAAGAAAATGGATTTCGTCGTAGAGGTTTTGCTTCTGTTCCCATACGACTACCATCAACAACAGCTCCTCGTTCATATTCAGGCCAAACTAAATCAAAATAACGAGCAACCATAACACCAACTGATGCAAGAAGTACCCATGCAATAATATTTAAAATAGCTTAAAATAAAAAATACATAAAATTAAAAAAAAATTTGGTTTTTCTTTTTCTTACCATGAATTTTAGCTAAAACAGAACCTGCTCTTGGATGTGATTTAGGCCATATACGACGTTCAAAATTAATTGCATGATTATTAACAATTGGAATATTTTGAAGAGGAATACGCATTCCTTCTGGTGTCTGTAAATCTTGATTTGAATAAATTGGATACATATAATGTGATTGTTTTAAATCAATAAATTTATCTCGATCAATTTCATCACGATTTCTTCCATCATTTTCTACTAATGTATCACTATGTGGTGATAATTTTCGAACAAATTTACATATAATATGTGTACCATTTGAATATCCATCTGCATCTTGTAAACCATATGATCGTCGTCCCTGTAGAATATGTCGTGGAATTTCAACTCCAACAAACATATTATGTACATAGATATGACCTTGACTGTCTCTTGTACATATAACAACTTGATCATCACCCTTTAAATTAATAGAAATATTTCATTTTATTTTATATTAAAATTTTCATCATACTCGATTTTCATCTTTAGAAAATCCAACACCAGCAAATCCTTGTGCACGTGCAATTATATGAAATTTAGCTGTATCTTCATCAAGAACTTGCCATGCTAATGCATATTCACATTTAGGATTATTATTACAATTTTGTGGAACAATTAAACATCCTTGTGATTCACCACAATGATCGAGATTAATTGATTGATCATCAGCATAAGGAATAACTCCTGATGCTAAACGCTATTATAAAAAAGAAAAATAAATTTTTTATAAAATAAAAAAGAAATTTACTCGTTTTAAAGGTTTTGATTTCACTCGATATAATTGTCGATTTGAAATAACATCTGCTCTAAAATAATTAACAAAAAAAATAAAATTCTACAAAAAAGTTAATTAAAGTTTTACTTAAAAACAACTTGATCAAAATTATTATGAATACCACTTGCTTTCCATGCTAATGGAATTTTACTATAACCACGAGGTTCAGCTTTATCAACATAAATAACCTTAAAAAAAAATTCGAATTTGAAATAATTAAATACAATCTATTAAGAAATAAAATTCTTACACTAGCACCATTTGGACATGTATGATGTTGTAAAGCTAAACTTCCTGTTTGTTGATCATCAAATCGACCAACAATATTTCCATCTTGATCAAATGCACGTAAAACAAATTCATTAATTCCATAATTTGAACGTTTTTGTTTTAATGTCACTAAAAAACCATATTATATTAAAACAAAATTTATTTTTTTATCTTACATAAAATTGTATCTTCAGGTAAAAATTTTGTTTCATAAGGATCTATTTCAAATTCATCATTGCCATCAATTGATGACATTCCATTAACATAAACATCAGATGAACATAATGATTCAAATGTAACTTCACTAGAAATTATTTTAATTAAAAATATAATTAATGATAAATAATGTATTGTTGCCATCTAATTATTCAACTAAAAAAAGAAAAAATAAGACAAAAATATCGTTATTATAACTAAAAATTATATCGACAAACGTATAAACAAGCGTTAGTCGTATCTTTCAACGCTTTCTTTCTCTTCTCATTTGATGCGAACGCAAACCTTCCCATCATCACGACAAGCCTGTATGCTTGTCTATGTACACACACACATACATAAATTCTTTTTCTTCGCGTTTTTTTTTGGCCAATATTACCTTGTGTGCCTCAAGCGACGATAGAAGAATAAAAAATAGAATGAAAAAAAAAACGCGAAAGAGGACAGACAGGCAACACATTTGAGTAACCATCGTGCGGTTTTTTTTTTTGCTTTTTCTCTTACTCAGAAATTGATGTCGATGAATATGTATAATGAATAAATCGTCGACATTGTTGTCGTATTCCTACGCTTCTGTATATTAATTTACATACATACTCGATGAGCAAATGCTCAACCCACACATGTACTTGTTTGAGACGTAAATACATATTAGTAAGAATCACGTTAACAATAAAAAGACTTCTGTCTATATGAATCAGAATATGAATAATACAATCAGTATAAAAATATCTCTCAGCTTGATGTCAAAGATAAAAAAAACATCAATTATAAAGCATACTATACTTTCTATAGCGAAGGATATTCTACATGTATGTAAAAAAAATATTAAAAAATATGTTGAGTGTCATAGAAAAAAAAAGAAGGACATATTGATACGTCAATAATATGAAAAAAATGTATATTTATTATAGGATTATTCTCTTTTATGCACATGTAAATTTTACGTTTGATTATTTCTGTATAATCTTGAAATTCATAATGAGATTTTTATTTGATAAAAGAATCAAGTATACGTATATCAAATATATTTCGAAAATTAAGTAGACAACTTTAACTTTATACCTCTCGATAGGTAAATAGAATAGAAACTAAAAGAATTCTTCAACCAATCATAGATGCTTATATGATAGAGGTATAATTTATAATATTTGATTGGTTGGGATAAAAATATATGTTTTAGTAAGTAAGGAATAACAAAAATCAATCAGATCTAAAAATCAAATGACTTGTAAACAATGGACATTAGCTACGGCTACATTTTTACTATTAATCTTATCATTATGGTCGTTTGTTAATGCAATTTTACTTTGTATGAATAAATATTTAGTTAGTTTCAAATCTAAAAAAATAAATAATAAATTAAATTTTTTATTATTTAATAATATAAATTGTTTTTCTGATTATTTAGTTTGCTGATCTTTATCTTGTTATTCCACATAATCGTGATGGTACTTTACAAATAATAAAAACGACTACACAGAATACTATTACTATTGTTAATACTTCTTTATTTGTTTATTAATATATATATATATTTATATATATAGATAACAACAAAAAAAAAATTTTTTGTTTATGTAATATATTAATGCATTTGTGATATATGATTTGATTCATTTGTTATTGTCGTTTTTTTTTAATCAAATCATTAAAGAGAAATGCTAGATTAAATGTAGTATAAAGGAAATTTTTTAAAATTCCTACATTATTAATAAATAAATCTTTTAAAGAAATAATAAATATAATTTATTAATAGACAATTATATTCAACGATTAGTATACAAATGAATATAGTTATAGGATGAAAAGCACTTTTATTCGACTTTTTCTTTTTCTTTAACTATTATAGATATGTTGTTGTTTTTCTGATTCACTTCTTTTAACCTACATATTTCATGAAAAAGAAGAATTACTACTTTAATTCATCTTATTGGTTATTATATAAAATAAATAAAACATAACTTCTCGAATTCTTTTCAAAGAATTGTCTTTATCTATCTTCATATATAAATATTTATTGCTTTTTATCCTCAGCTATTTATAGACTTAATCATATCAATGAAATAAATCGTACACTTACGAAAATTGAAAGAACAAAACCTATAAAATTATATAGGTTGAATCGAAATTATCAAGCATATTCATTTCGATATATTTTTCTCATTTAGTTACTATCTGCAGTTATTATCACTACTGAGCAAAAACACAATAGTTTCAATCATCATTCTGATAAACATTCTAGACAAATAAATAATTATAATACTCACTAAATTCAAGATTATTTATTTATGATTGACTTTCTTGTACAATAATAATCAACGTATGAGAAAGCTTAGTACATAAAAAATATTTCCATTCGAGCTGTTCATACGAATAACATTTCATTGAAATTGTTCTCAATATTAATGAAATACGAAATCATGCTTCTAGAATATTTACATGAAACTCTGTTTAGTAGATAATTCCAAGTGTTTAACCATGATACATCATTATAAGATGGATAGAAATAATATGTTTACTTTGTTTTTCAGTACTTTAAGAACTTGTGATGAAGTAATAATTGACAAAAACGTTAGAGGCCTTGATCTAACGAACACAGAAAATACAATTCATATATCTAACAGATTATGATTTCCTTTAACAAATTGAAAAATGCCAATGTAGTTGAACATATTGAATAAGTAATCTTTTAATTTAACCTTCATAAGACCACCGGAGGTCCATACAGACCCAGACCGTTTACATTTTATTCAATTCTCTCAGAATAGTGGTTAAATTTCTTAGCTTCTAAAATTAGATTTTTCGATCGACTATCGTCAATACACGGAAAAATATAATCAAAATATTCTAGAAGTTTGTACATTGCGTTATGCCTATTCAATAGTCCTTTGCGTTTGAACTTGATATCATCTAGATAGAATTTTTCGAAATGTTTTGTGTTATCGTGAAACTTATGATTGAAATTGCTGCATAGTTTTAACACATTCAGTACGATGTACATTATCGATCACTTACGGCAAAAAAAAATTGAATATCTTCACTCTATTTTAACCAAATAAGTGAGTTTTATTTGCTTATCAAAGTGAAATGTCAATAAACTCCATATTAAAATGTTATAAGTAATTTCAAGAAGGATACATGACCTCGTACAGGTTCCGAAAAGAAATCATGTAGACGTATGAGAACTTGAAATTCTCGTCGTTTTAATTTTATCTAAAACATATTATAGTAGAACTATTCGTCTATAATTTAAAACAAATATTAGAATACAAATGTAGCTATATTTTTTTGAAAATTGTAGAGAGTTACTTGTGCTACTCGACGCTAATTATTTAAATACCTTAACATAGCCCTTAGTAGCATTTCTCTGTTATGAATAAAAACTTTAAATATTTTTCTCTCATTGATAAAAAAAAATATCAGTTTATTTGGTTGGTATAAAGCAAAGATATTCAATTTGCTGTGAGTCATCACTGACTCACATCGTGCCAAATGTGTTAATGAAGAAGTGAAGAATAAAGATTGCTAGAAATTGGTACGATAAGATCTTCTTCCCTCAGTTCTATCCCTAATGTTATCCTGTTCATAAATCTCATACTTATTCTATGTAGCTTGATAGAAATTTTACTCTCTCTCTCTCTCTCTAATTCAAAAGTGAGTTGAAGTCCGCGTGGATCACATTTTAGAAAAACTTTAGTGTTGATAAGTGGTAGTATAAAGGTTAAACGATTCTGAAGTACGCTAATTCTACAAATTTTATATTAGTTTTCTTTGTTTAGATGTTCGTACAAATATTCAAAATTGTAACTACGAAGAATACAACAAGCACGCAAGCAAGGAACGCAACGTTTGTATTCATGAAAAATGTTATCAATGAATGTTTCATAAATATTACGAACTACCATTCTTGTAAAGTGCTTGGAATGCATATCTCAATTAGACTCACATTACATTTTTTTATGTAAAAAAAACAGAAAAAAATCCCACAGGACAAAAAGTTTCTCCCATCCCATTCGAAGCTCTCATATAAAAACACGGCTGATTTCTACTTGGAATAAGAAGTAACTCATAATAAAAAAAATGTATCTTATTGTTTTGTTTATTATTATTTTTGCTGTTGGTATCAATGGAGCTTGGCTTGATTTACCAACATCAGTCCATAAAGATGCTATTGAATTAACTCGATTGACTGAAGAATTCTGGTCGTTAAAGCCTACTGTATTTGAAAGTAAAGGACCATTAGTTCTATGCCAATTTATTAATGAATGCTGTGCAACTGAAAAACATTTCCAAGCTATTTCGGTCATGGTTTCTTCGATTATTAATGAATATCGTAGTAAAAATCGTTATGCTACAATTTTAAATGTATGTATAAATTCTACTACATTGGAAGAAGCAAGTCAATCCTGTCCATTAATAAATAAATTAATTTCTCCATCAATAACAGTGCAAGATAAATCTATTATATTACAATATAAACATACAGTTATGAATTATTTTACAGAACTTAATAGTTTAATCAATCATATGCATAAATCTTGTAATCATGAAGAAATTCATGCATTTTTATGCTTATCCAATACAAAATTGGTAAAGACATGTGCTCAAAAAATTCTTCAAGAAATATATGAACATGGTGATTACAAAATTTATCAAAAATTTATAGTAGAAACTAAACAAATACTTACTCATCTCAACCAACAATTATCTCATCTCTCTATAAAAAATACAAATACAGATTGACATTTTTATCCCTATATTCCTTTCTTTATATACTCCAAAATAAAATATATTTATATATAAATTTTAATGTAAACTAGCAATAAAAATCTAACAGAAATTATGTCTGAATTCAATCCAATTAAAATTCAAACTTAAAAAATTTTTTTTATTTTAATCGATTTTTCTCCATTATTTTTTTGTAGATAATTTTAAACAAGCTAGATTTGAACCAGAGCACCGAATGGAACGAAAAAATTATCCCATCTAGTAAAACTAACTTTTTAAAATTTGAATCGACTTCGATGGCTATTTATTCAGTTTTTCATTCAAGGCGTTTCACTTATATATATCTATGTATTAGGAACTATTAGCATTTCCTCTTTAGTACATTTTGTATTCATTTTCTAACAGTGTCTAATGAGTTCTACTAATTAGTTGTATTGAAACTTGATTTGAACTAAAGACTTTTATAACTATGCGTTTTTATCCCTATAGTTATAGAAAATTGAAAAAATAAAAACTGTGTAGTATGAAGTATGTAGAAGTTCACGAAAAATAGTTTCATGTTTTATTATTCGAACTTCTGCAAAAAAGATTTAACTGTTTTTATGAAAAAAAATTGCACAAAAAAAGGTCGCAACAAACCTATTTGTGATAATTGATAAGATCAACAAAAGCGATCCTATATAAAAAGAATTTTCTAGTTTTTTTATGAGACCAGGAGAAGCTCGTCTCATTCTCTTATGAGCCCTGTTTTGTTCTATTGATAAATATGAATAAAGATCTTTATTTAAAAGAACAGAAACGAAAATTATTATATGAAATGTTATTCAGTTAAAGTTCATTTATTATATATGTACAAATTCAGTTCGAAATTTAAATGGTAAAATTTCATTTTACTGTAAGAATTCTTCTTTTTGAAGTTTTGTTTAATCGATTGTTTTTAATGACTATGATTTTCATTGACATTTACTTTAAATGCAACATTTCTTTTTTTTTTTTGTATTACTAATGAAAAATAAACAAATGTATCTGTTGATATAAGATTGAATTGATTGTAATGAAGAATCAATAGAAAAAAAAATTTTTTCTTTATATTCTCATTCATCATCATTTATTAGTACGAAAAAAAAAGAATGTCAACAATTAATGATATTATTTTTTGTCTCTCTGATGTTTCCATTATTGATGTTATTTGGTTTTCAAATACAAGACATGACGAGACATTGTACACAAAAAATAAGAGCAGACAAATGACCATACAAAAGAAAAAAACTAGAGAAAGAGATTCGAAGGATTTTTATAATAAAAAAAAGAAAAATTTCATAGTCGATGATGAAAAAAATGTCTAGTTTTTGTTCAGCAGTTGATTTAGGCACCTTCTTGTTCACCTTCTTCTTCACCACCTTCACCTTCTTCTACAAAAGAGGAAAAAAAGAAAACAAATATTTTAGATTTATAATAAAATAATATATAAAATTTACCTTCAGCCGTGGCATCTTGGTATTGTTGGTATTCACTTACAAGATCATTCATGTTAGATTCGGCTTCAGTAAATTCCTAAAATAATTAAACATGAAATTCAATTAGAAAATAAAAGTAAAAAACAAACCATTTCGTCCATGCCTTCACCAGTATACCAATGGAGAAAGGCCTTTCGACGGAACATAGCTGTAAATTGTTCCGAAATACGTTTGAATAATTCTTGAATAGCAGTGCTATTTCCTAAACACAAGAAAAATATATTATTTAATATCTTTTATTCATTTGAATAATTTTACCAATGAATGTAGCCGACATTTTAAGACCACGTGGTGGAATATCACAAACAGCTGTTTTAACATTATTTGGAATCCATTCAACAAAGTATGATGAATTTTTATTTTGAACATTGAGCATTTGTTCGTCAACTTCTTTCATTGACATACGACCACGGAAGATAGCAGCAACGGTAAGATAACGACCATGTCGAGGATCACAAGCAGCCATCATATTTTTAGCATCAAACATTTGTTGTGTAAGTTCTGGTACAGTTAAAGCACGATATTGTTGTGAACCACGTGATGTAAGTGGAGCAAAACCAGGCATGAAAAAGTGAAGACGTGGGAATGGTACCATGTTGACAGCTAATTTACGTAAATCAGCATTAAGTTGACCTTAAAGAAAAATAATTAAAATTTTTCGTAATTTTTTTTTTTGTCTTTTTAAATTTAAACATACCAGGAAAACGAAGACAGGTTGTAACACCTGACATAGTAGCTGAGACGAGATGGTTAAGATCGCCATAAGTTGGTGTTGTAAGTTTTAATGTACGGAAGCAAATATCGTACAAGGCTTCATTATCAATACAATATGTTTCATCTGTATTTTCAACCAATTGATGGACGGATAATGTGGCATTATATGGTTCTACGACTGTATCCGAGACTTTTGGTGATGGTACAACACTGAAAGTGTTCATAATACCTATAGAATAAAATTATTAATATATTTTCTTTTTTTTTTTGTTTCAATATATAAATTAATAAACATACGATCTGGATATTCTTCACGAATTTTTGAAATAAGTAATGTACCCATACCAGAACCAGTACCACCACCTAATGAGTGTGTTAATTGAAAGCCTTGGAGGCAATCGCAGGATTCAGCCTCTTTACGAACGACATCCAAAACAGAGTCGACAAGTTCTGCACCTTCTGTATAATGTCCTTTAGCCCAGTTGTTACCAGCTCCTGATTGACCAAAAACAAAGTTATCTGGTCGAAAAAGTTGACCGAATGGACCTGAACGTACTGAATCCATAGTACCAGGTTCCAAATCAACGAGAACAGCACGTGGTACATATTTACCACCTAAATTTAAGATAATCTAGCATTTTAAATAATATTAAATTAAATTAATTTACCAGCAGCTTCGTTATAGTAAACGTTGATACGTTCAAGTTGAAGATCTGAATCGCCATGGTATGTACCTGTTGGATCAATACCATGTTCGTCTGAGATAACTTCCCAGAACTAGAAAAATATGAAATAAATTTTTTTTAAATTAATATTTATTTATTTATTTATACTTTGGCACCAATTTGGTTACCACATTGACCAGCTTGCACTATAATTTCATATATATATTATATTTGGTTTTTCTTATATTTTATTAGACTTACTATGTACGATTTCACGCATATTTGTTGTTTGTTGCTTCGACGACGAACGACGAGTAAAAAGAAGAAATGATGTTGAAGAAAACGATAGAGAGAGGCGAACAACTGACAACGAACGAGCACATAGCTTTATATAGGGACATTGTTTCTCTCGTTCTCTCTCTCACTTTTTTCTCTCTAACTTTCACATACACATTTGCTCGTTGATATGTTGCTGGCAACCAACGACCAGGCATGTTTCTATGGTAACATATAATATACTATTCTTCATTCTCTCTCTTTCTGATTTTTTGCTCTTGCTCTTTCCTTTCTAACGTCCGTCGTCGAGCAATGAACAAAGAATATACAATATAATAATGATGAAAACGACGACGACGAAGACGACGACCGTTTTGTTTGTTTCGTTGCCATGAATCGACAATGAGTTTGAAGTGGCAATAGTGATGCTGGCGTTGAAAAATGTATAAGGAAAGAGAATAAGAATAAGCTCAACAGTAGTTTTGAAAAAAAAAGAAGAAGGGTGAATCACATAAAAGCATAACGATTTCATTTCGAATAATGATCATCATGACAACTTAAAATGAATTTTTGTTTGCTTCGTCTGTTGCTGTTTGTTCTTTCTTTCCCGACAATCTATTCAAAATTTTATATGTATATAATACAGAGAGAGAGAGAGAAAAAAAAGTTTTGATAAGTTGTTCATACGACAACTTGTACTGTACAAATTATCTTTAGTACCATTTTCTTTTTTGTAGTCGAAAAAATTGGATGATACAGAATGACAAGAGTTTTCATTTTATTATTATAGAAGATATATTTAAAGTTGATCAAAGCAAAAGAATTCTGTTAGGTTATTTTAAAAAACAGAATCATTTTTTATGATGGTTAAAAATATAATTTAATGTCGAAGCAATGTGAATGGATGATGCTGATAGCTTTTTTTCTCCTTCCTTCTTTTATAGAATTCATACTGTCGCCAAAAAAAGAAAAAAACTAATATTGACCTAGTCGACAAAGACTCTTAAAGAAACTTTTTACAGAATTGTTTTATCATATTTTGTATTCAGAAAGAGTTTCACATACTTTATTCTGAGTAGACTGTCAAATATACAGGGTGTTCCAAAAGTCATGATCACTCAAGTTTTTCGTTTATCTTTACTATTTAATTTAGTTTCATCACCTTATTTTTTTCATACGAATGAATTTCATAAGTATTGTTCTAAGATATTGCCATTTAGCGAAATATGAAAAATTTGGCTTCTGTTTTCAGAAAATAACGGATGCAGCACATTGGATTTTAATTTTCATTCACTTAATGCATTTTATTAAAAAACCAAAAGATTGAGAGTGTAAAACTATATAATTTATGTCTGACTGTTTATTTCACATTTGCATTTTTCGTTTCTAAAATGGACAAAATTATGAGCAATCAAATTTGCAGGGTGTGAAAAACATGTTTTGTTTTGGTGCAAGATGAGTTCGACTTTTGTTATTTCGTCTTTTCATCAACCTATATGCTTTATTTAAGAAAGAAACAAAACATTCTACAACGATGCAGCATGAAAATCTCTACAATTTACAACGAACAAGTTACTTTTATGAATACACCTTTTATGTTTAAAATACCGTGCGATCAATGTTTGCCGTTACGAAAATGTCATTAGTTTTCTACAATAACCAAGTCTTTTTCTTTTATTTTACATATAAAATAAGCTGTACTTTATAAATTGTCTTCTCGTTTCACTCTCTATCTTTTGGTATATTTTGGCTTTTTAATAAGATGTATTAAGTAGATGAAAATTAAAATACAATGTGCTGCATCCGTTATTTTTCTGGAGATAGAAGTCCAGATTTTTGTATTTCGCTAAAAGACAATGTCTTAAAACAATACTTATGAAATTCGTTCGTATGAAAAATATAAGGCGATGAAATTAAAATAAACGAAAAGCTTGAGTGATCATGACTTTTGAGACACCCTGTACGAATGATGTTTGTGCTTCAAGTCGTAAGAAACCGTGCAATAATTTTTTCCTTAGAATTATTTTTTCGTGATTATATAAAATGCTGTTTTTTTTTTGAATTTGAGTGTTCAATAAACTGATTAGAAAAGATATATGTTGTTGAATTTATTCGTCAAATATGAAAAAAAAAACGTATTCTTAATGATTAAAACAATACGATGTTAATGTCTTGTTGAAAAACCTTCGATCAAATTAATGAGAATAATTTTAATCACCACATTGTTAGCTATGTGTAGAGAAAAAAGAAATCGTTAAAAATACGATATTGTCTATATAGGAAATATTAATATACAATGTTTGAGTATAAATAATTTATTGTTTAGTTTCCTTGTCCTCTTGATTTGATTGAGTTTCATTCGACGAATTATTATTATTTTTATTTTTATTTAATGCACTTCCTTGTTGTGGTTTAAGTTCAATATCACCTTTATCATTCAATACTGGAATTTTAACATTATCATTAACAGTGGGGTCAGGTTGACCTGGTTTTAATTCATTTTCTTTACGTGGACTTTTATCTCCATTACCACTTGTTGTATTAATTGGTACTGAAGGACCTTTATGTCCTTGTTGTTCTTCTAATTCCTGATCTTTTTTCTTTTCTTCTTCTTCAATTCGACGTTTTGTTTTAGGTGATGGTGGTGGTGGACGAAGTTCATCGAGTTCTCTATCAATTTCTTCAAGACTATGTTCACTTTGTGTTTCATCTTGATCGTTTTTTTCATCTTTTTTTTTTGTATTTATTGGTAGAGATTGTGTACTACCACTATCATTAATTTCGTCGAGTTTTTTCTGTGATTTATCTTTTTCTTCCATTTTTGTTAATTGAGATTGAGATTGAGAGTTATCATTATCATTATTTTCGGCGGCTTTTGTCTTTGATTTATCTTCTTGTTTTTCAGACATATTTAATTTATTTGATGATTGCGAATAGTAAAATTTCGAGAAAAGTAATATCCACTACTAGTATTTATGATCAATCATGAGACTAACATAAAAAATAGCAAAGAATGAAAAAGAAAATCATTCAATCGTAACGGTGAGAAAAAAAATAAATGAATGTACTAATTTCGCCTCTATCGTTTTACTACGACGTATATATAAACATATTATTCATCATACATGAGTCATATGAATTATTGAACTATTTTAATATCATATTTTTATAATAACAGGTCATCCGTCTTATTGCGAACTAGCTAAAAATACTAGTTGTTGAAACGTTCTTATTTTATTATTATTTTTTGTTGTTATAATTAAGTAATAATGAAACAATAAATACAATATGATTTAGAAAATTTTATTTTACAATAGTAAATGACAACTTCTTTATCATCTATTAATCTTTGTTAAACAATAATATTACGAGATAATGATGTGATTAAAAGATTAAATCAGTTTGATTGAGCATTGTCTGTCCTTAGTTATTAAATTGAATAAAATTTTTTTTTGTTTAGAAGAGTTCGTCTGGTTTTACACGTACAAACATGTGTAAAAATTGAATTTTGATTTTTCTATCTATGGAATGATATTAATATAATATTTGGATGTTTATATAAGAAGAAAACGTTATTAATTTGTATTACATTTAGCTAATGAAAAGAAAAACTTATGCTATAATAATTCGTACAGATAATCGTCCTTTGTTAATAAAAACAACTTATGCCATGTAAGTAGAAAGCGAATTAGAGCATAAGTCTCTTGTATACTATTATGCATTGTATATATTCCAAAATTATTAATAATAAAAATTATATAAATTGACCAAGAGAGAAAATCAAATATTTTTTTTAGATTTACATGAAGATTTAACCATGTAACTAAATCTAACGTTATAGTTAAAAAAAACGTAATATTTCAATCTATTGTGGTCTGTATGATCCAAAAACTATAATATTTTAATTGATAATGCATAAGTATTAATAACGATTCATATTCGCTCGAATGAAAGTCATATTTCGTTTTTTCAAGAAGTTACTCGAAAAAAGTAACGGGTAACTTTCCTCCTCTAGTATTAATGATATAGTATTTCAACTTTACAGACATTAGCTGATTAAAATGTACGTTAATATATCTATATCATTGGAAAAAATGACTTGTACGTTGCTGAATTTGATAACCATTATGTTCGATACTTTCATATTACTGACGACAAAAATGGAAAGTCTATATTTGTATATGATATGATAAATAGTTGCGTGCAGTTACTAAAACTATTCGTGATCTTGGTTCGATGTATAATGTGTGAATCGTCAAAAATGGTAACTTATATATATTCAATGTAATAGATTTACATGTTATGTGATGGTCACATTATATGATTGTAAAAATAAAATAGTTTCTGACAGCACGAATATTACTGGTTTGTATCTCTCTAATTATTAACATAAAACTGATTTTGATCTAACACATACTTATCTTTATATAATCAATAACAAAAAGAATCATATACAAATGTACAATGTAGTTAATAAAGCTGTCATATTAACAACAGTGGCAGATAGCAGCAGTATTAGAACAGCAGCAAATCAAATTTACTAATTCAAAGTTTTATTTGTCTCTCGTAAGACAGGCACTATTTATAGACCAATGTATTCAGGTATCGCATATAATGTTAGAGGATGGGTTTTACTATCATTAGCAGGCCTACTAATATTCCAGATGACAATCTGGCATTGCTTTCGATGTTAATGGAACATTTTTATATATGTCAGTTTACAATAAATAATTATTCGTCTTGTTTAAAAAAAAACCATTTAATTATTGATGAACTCAATAATTTACTTTTAAATTTCTGTATAATAATTTTTTATTTTTTTTTCCAAATTTCTTCTCTAAGAAAATTTATCTATATCAATATAGAAACTAAATCGTAATAATTATGAACAGAAGTAGTAATTGTTATCAAGATTTACAAAAATAAACATTCTCTCTAGATATAAGAAATTTATCTCATCAATGACCTTTTTATTAATATTAACACCTGTTATTCTAAGTGACTGATATATCGTAGACATTGTTTTTCTTTTCTATCATTTTTTTTCTTCTTTCTCTTTTTTTTCTCTCTATTTCTCATTAGAACCAATTGCTTTCTGTCAAACAACAATATATGAAAAGATGTATATACTGTCGATGCATGATGACAGATACTGATAACAAAAAAGAAAAAGAGAGTGTTGATGTATTTAAGCAATATAGAACTACTAGAGAAAAGAAATAAACAATGAAATGTAGCATCAGTTGAAAATAAACAGATAAACTTATACTTGAGATATATCAGTAATATATGAATACTAGTCGAACATTATCAATTCTTGCTCTAGAAACAGCTGCTCATCAGCCTAGTCATGCATCAAGTACAATAACATCAATTAATGATGATCATGATTTAGAAATAAATGGATTAAATGATTTAACAGATTCTAATATACAACAAGATCATCCTAGTGAAGTATGTTTTAATTAATATATAATGTATATATTAAATATATTCTATAGTTAAATTCTCTTCGATATTTACCTGATAATCTTCTTGTATTAATATTTTCTTATTTAACAACACTTGATCTTATTCATTGTACACGTGTATGTCATCGATGGTATTCACTTGTTTCTCATCATTCACATTTATGGCGACGTCTTTTTTTACGTCCAGAATGTAGTAATGGTCATATTGGTGCTGTACATGTTCGTCGTTTAGATGTATTTCTTCATGCACTTGCAACACGTTTTAGTCCATCACTTATTTATATTGATTTACCTATTGATTTAATAACAGTTGAAGTTTTACGTGAATTAGCTATTCGATGTCCGAATTTAGAATATTTAACACTTGATTTTTCATCAGCTATGCAATTACATGATTTTAGTGAATTAAATGAATTTCCATGTAATCTTAAACGTTTATGTATTTGTCTATCCGATGTTATTTTTCTCGAAGGTTTTATGCGTCGTATTTATGGTTTTATATCATCATTACATACATTACATATAATTGGTACACTTGAAAAATCTTCATTAACATCTGAAGACACAGATGATTATGAAACAATAAATATAAGTAAAATAAAAGCACATGCAACAAATTTACGTATAGTTAATTTATATGGTGTAAGTTTTATTGATGATAGTCATATAGAAGCAATTGCATCTGGTTGTATACATCTTGAATGTCTTGCATTAAATTTTTGTACACGTGTAACTGGTAAAAGTTTTAAAAATTTAATGAATCGATGTCGAAAACTTAAATGTTTATTATTAGAAAATACAGGTAAAGAAATATATTAATCTATGAGTGTTTTATTTTTTTATAGGTATTCGAGATGAAGCTATACTTGCTGTTGATTGGTCTAAAAGTCAACTTTCAGAATTAGATATTTCATCAACAGATTTAAGTGAACATGCACTCCTAGAATTTTTTTCATTAATACCAAAACTTAATTATTTAGCTGTACCTTTTTGTGATGGTTTTACAGACAATGTAATGTTTTTTAGAAAATTTATATTTGAAAATTTTGTTGTTTTTTTTTATTCAGGTTTTAGATTTATTAATTGAACGTGGTAAATTAAATGGATGTCGAGCACTTGATTTAAGTAATACAGTTAATTTAACTGTTGAAGCTGTTTATCGATTATTAACATCATTTACTGCTATATCTTATCGACTTGAAGCATTAAGTTATACAGGTCATGTTGGTATAACAGAACAATTTTGGATAAATTCAATTCGATTTCTTCGTCGAATTAAGTAATGAAAATTTTCTTTTTTTTTTTAAACAAAATAAAATCTATTTCGTTTTTTTTTAATTTATAGAATACTTATTATGGGTACAGCACATAGTTGGTTTAAACAAGCAACACGTCGTATTCATATTGATCAAATACTTGAAGCATGTGCTATTAATTGTCCTCATTTAACACGTCTTGAAATTCAATGGGATCCTGAAACACTTCGTTTTAGTGATAATTCATCGAAATTTATTGATCATCTTAGGTAAAGATTTTTATTTTATAAAAAATAAAAATTCTTGCTTTTTTTTAATATTTATAGAATACGATGTCCACATTTACAATCATTTGTTCTTTCGGATGGTTCATATTATGAAGGAGCTAAAGCAAATTTTGAACGAGCTGAACGACATCATATTGTACGAACAACAACTATGTATCATACAAGTATTATTAGTACTCTTAGTTTTCATAATGAATTAAAATTTAATTAAACATAATAAAATATTTTAATTTTATAAAGATTATTTCATAAATGAATTCGATCAAGCCTAATGATTGTAGAACTACCCATGAAATGGATTTGTTTCTCTTGTTGGAAAGATACTTTGTTTATCACCCATTTTCTTTGTTATATTGCATGAAAATAATCGTCGAGAATGTCAAAGTAATTTCTTTACTTGACATACCATATCATACAGTAACTTTTAGAGAATTGATTGCAATATTAATAGTAATAAAAGGATTCTTTTCCTGCCCATATGCGACAGTTGTGTTTATTGACAACAACAGAAAGATGAAAGTTTGCTTCATTAAAGAAAATAATTAGATCATTAAGAATTTATATCAAGTAGTTTGTCATTTTGATCCGTATGTCTATACTTTTGTCATACAAATGAAAATATACGAATCTATTTTCGAACATTCTGTATGAATCATAAGCACATTTCATCTGTCATAAAAAACAAGAAAAATATTTATTTGACACATCGACAATAGTAAAAATAAGAATGCAATATTTTATATTTCTATTCAAATGGGTAGTAAAACATCTAAACATCAAGTTTATTGTATAGATACAAATATTAAAAATTTAAATTATTTCGAAAATTTAAGTAATGAACTTATTTATGAATTATTTGATTATCTTTCATTTCATGATATTTTTTTTTGCTTTTGGAAATTTAAATCAACGTTTACAAAATCTTATAGATACGCATTTACATTATGTAAATCTTCAACAACATAAACAAAATAAATTATATTAAAAAAATTCAAGAAAAAATTTTTTTATTAAGTAAAATAAAATTAAAAAAATGTTTTTTTCGAATGAAACTTTATGTTGATATTAATTATTTATAATCTACTTGATCGATTACCAAATTTAAAAACATTTCGTGTATCTATTTTTCAATCTATTCTTATAGATGATATTAAAAATCAATGTTTAAAACAAATTAATAGAAATAATTCTCTTACGAATTTAATTATACGAATACATTATCTTAAATCACCGGAAGAACTTATTCCATTATTTATTCAATATTGTTCAAATTTAAAAAAACTTGTTATTTATTTAAATCCTATTAGAGAAAATATTTCTATTGATAACATGTCTGATATTCTTTTTGTTAATCAATATCTACCTAAACTTACAAATTTTCATTTACGTCAATGTCTTATTTCACAAAATTTGGATTTTCTTCATCGACCATATTATTCTTCACCTGTTGTTAAAGATATTTCATTTCCATTAGAAAAAAGATTTTATCGAGTATTTATTGCTGAACATTTAGCTACGTTATGGAATAATACAGCTTGAATCAAATACAATCTCAATAGATAATATGAGTAATAGAAAAAAAAATGTGTATTAAGAGACTTACGTGTTTGTTTTATATTTTTAAACATGACTATTATAACAGTTTGTTAAATACATGACATTGTGCTCTTCACTGTATTCAGTGATTCATTAATCGGTGATTCATAATGAATGACCGAACTTTGCATGGTATTTTTTGATTTCTAAATATCTATTTCTTATTTCATGAATTAATGAGTCATATCGAAGACTATAATCAGTAGTCGGTCTTAGACCAATCGATATGTTAAGTGCATTCTATTGATAAAAAGAAATGAAATCTGAAGATGTTCGTAAAGTGATCATGCAAATGGTTGATGACATGTTATTGGTGTAAATCATCGAAGAAACACTAAATGTGACTAGCCAACATACAGTTAGATGATAACAAAATTTATATAAAGAAATAGGGAGAATTGATTGGAAAACACGTTCTGACAGATCTAAGATTGCGAGAACCAAAGATCCTATACAAAAGTTAGATCAGTAATTGATTTGTAATGGTTGTCAAAATGCAAGACAATTAACTGAAGTATTCGACTGAGTAATGATAATAAAACATGAACAAGATCATTGGCAAATTGAGTCCGAAAAGTATTTCTTATTAGAAGGATATATTTAACCGTTAAAATGAATGTGTTTACAGTATAAACTATCAGGAGCCAAATAAACAAGGTGGTATAAACCCAAAGACAAAAACTCTAAAATCATCTCTAATTATCTTTGAACCTGATATCACTCCACTTTGTATACACATCAGAAGTCATTGGAATAGTGTAAAGAAACTTTCATGTAGTTTATAGACAATTACAGCTGGCTGCCAAGTAGCGGTGATCTCAATGTTCTGAATCACTATGTGTGGGATGCTATGGGCAATAATATGGAATGAAATGAAATAAGAAAAAGAATTTCTTGTATGTCAAAAGACGATCTACTATGTAGCGTTGACAATTGATCGCACAGAATTTCATTTCGAGAATAAAAAATGTGTAGATACAATAAGCTGTTTGTTGTTAATAGTAGAACTTTTCATACTACATCTTATGGTATATTCTGTTTTTTGCTAATATGTATTTTAAAATAAAAATATGCAATGCAAAATCTCATAGTAACATTGATAAAATAATTTAACTTTTCGAAACAATCTCAATCATATATTACTGATTGTAAATTAATATGACTATATATATTATATTTTTTCAAATAAACACATTCTATTTCAATAGTTTATTCTGTTAAGGATGCAATCTATATAGATAGTTTACAGATCGATAATCTTCTTTTTTTCTCTAGACCCAAACTTACTCAAAAATGTCAATTTTGGTAATCTAAAAATGTTTTTGAATATTTATATATTATTGTTAAAAAGACGTAATAAGTATTCTCGAAAATCAATACCACTGGAAATTTTAGTATGAAACCAGAAGAAGTATTCAAAGATGTTTTTTCGGTTATTGAGGTATTGTATCAGAAACCGAAAGAAGTTTTGAACTTAAAAATCAAAAAGATATAATGGAAATAACAATACATCAACTACTCTTTTTCTTTTATTTAGATTTTACCTAATGAAAACATTACCATGATTATCAAACAAATGCATTGATGAACTTTAAAAATTAATAATTAATCCTAAAATAATTTTAACTTTTTTAATCTCATATTTGAACGAGAAATGGTACATCCTTTATGTGATGAATATTTTTTTATAACTTATTTTCAAATATTTGTAAAGATGTGCTTCGCGACATGAAACTTATAAATTATTTCAATTGAAAGAAAATGATGTATTTATTTTCGTTCTATATTATATTCATTAAAATGAAAGTTGATGTGTATATACATGGAAATTATTCGACATTCTCAAGGAAAATTTAAGAAGAGATATGATCAAGTATTTTATCATACCTCAAATCGTTCAAATTTTATTCTATTGCATCAAGGACATATAGGAAACTCACATGAAGTTGATGATTTCGTATTTTTCAATCGTTTATGATGTATACTCAGCCAACTCTAATGGATCCGTTGTCCATGAATGTATGAATATGAATAATAAATAAATATTACTTTTCAATATAAATGTCTGATTTATAGATCACCAACAACATTTATTCTATCCACATATATATAGATTATAATGATACTACTGCTATTTCTGTCATTTATCGATTGAAATAGAAAAACAACCTTGCTGTAAAGGCAAAAATATTAGTATATATTTTTATTCCTCGAACTACATAAACGATAAATTATAATCTTTTCTGAACAAATAAAAAAAATGTCGTATCCACAACAAAAATCAAATTATTCGTAAGCATTTTTTTAAAATATAATTTACATCTTTATATTTATACTAAAAAATAAGTTCTGATGACAACGAAAATTCAATAAGTGAGTAATATTGAACATATTTATTTCATTATATCCTGGCTACTTGAAAATAGAAGTTGAACAATTATCATCTCCGATTATAACACAACCATTATCACTATCAAATATGATATCGTCTGGAAAGATCAACATTCCACATGGTCTACGTGGAGGTGGTGCTTGTTTTGACTGGTGAGTTATTATTCAACATTTTGAAAAATCAGCACAGATATAAATAGATTCACATAATGCTAGATAAGCTAGTATCGAGTCCGGCAAGTTTAAAAATCATAATTCTGTTTTATATATTAATAGAAATTATTGCTGAAAATCAAGCAATTGTTCTTTTATGACAATGATGTGACTAACAGAGATGGGGTCGGTTCGGTTTCGGACCGAACCGAACCGGAACCGAACCGACCGAAATCGGTTCGGTTAGAACTTTTTTAAAAACTAGATCGGCTCGGTTCGGTTCGGTCTGAGAGTTTTTCGGTTCGATTCGGTTCGGTTTGAAATTCTGAAAAGATTCATTCGGTTCGATTCGATTCGGTTCGTAAGAATTGGTATCACTAATTTTTATTTGAAATCAATAGATATATTACATTAACATTGTTTTTATTTATTTTTTTAAATAATTGTAAATGTAAAAAGATCATTGTTCATTTCATGTAAACGGAGGCAGCAGAGCCTATGAGACCCGTGAGATTTGAGTCTCACCTGATTTTCAGTAGATGAGGCTTAGCTTCACTTGATTTTGAACTAGATACTGTTATTTTTCATAATTAGAGTTTGTTATCTTAAGCATCTAACATATCTAGATATATGTCAGAATATGTATGTATGCTACAATATGATTCACCTGTTTCTGTTTTTTCCTCTATTTTATTATCGCACAGATGCTATGTACAACATACAGGATGATTCATTTATTTTTACTAGTTTTTTTCAGTTAACTGTATTTCTATAGTAATTGAGAAATTCTATCTTTTTAGATAGTTGAATAGAGCATGATTTCGCTATTAAACCATATAGTTTTCATTTGATTCAATCGTTGTCTTGATAGAGAATTTAGTGAAGTTCCCAAAGCCTTCAAAAAAAAATTTTTCATCCATTTTCGCTATTTTTCACAGGTTATTGTACTTTATTAAATAGCTGAACCTTTCTGTTTTCTATACGGCGGGATAGAGCATTGATTTCTCTATTCAATGATCTGAATTGAGTTGGATTTTGCTGAGGTTTTTACATACGCCATCGATTACATAAATAGTCTTAAAACATATTTTCCACTGCTATAATGAAAAGTGCTAGATAATTCAAAATTTAAAAAAAATAAAATGCAGCGTTCTGCTCGAATATAGGACAGTTTCATTAAATATTTGGTACAAAAATGCCTTCCACGGATCTTTTAAATCTGACGAGGGAACCGATGCAACTGTCAAATCGCTTTTGACTTCGAACTTAGTGCATAAGGTACATCCTAATGAGGTATGAAAAACCTGAATAGAATAAATGCCCATAGACCTTGCTTCAAGAATTATAGCTATTTTACTGAAATTTTAGCCTATATCACTGTATACACCTATAAATCGAATGTCGGTATTTCGAGGTCAAACTTTGTCTAAAGATAGGCCTCCGTGCCAGTAGAAAGCCCTGAGAATTTTAGCTCAACAGCATATTTTTTCTTTAAATATTAAAATCCCAAAAGAACCACTCATATCTAAAGAGGCGTCAGAATTTTTTGTTTCTTGAAATTTTATGATCTCGAAAAGAAAATATGGTTTTGAGCTGAAATTTTCAGGGCTTTCCACTGTCATGTAGGCCTAGCTTTGGACAAAGTTTGACCTCGAAATACCGACATTCGATTTATAGGTGTATACAGTGATATAGGCTAAAATTTCAGTAAAATAGCTATAATTCTTGAAGCAAGGTCTATGGGCATTTATTCTATTCAGGTTTTTCATACCTCATTGGGATGTAATTTATGCACTAAGTTCGAAGTCAAAAGCGATTTGACAGTTGCATCGGTTCCCTCGTGAGATCACTTTCGTAAGAGATGGGTTTTATTCCATAAAAATATTCTTGTTATACTTTACTATTCTCGTGCAAAAATATTTTTTGAGAACCTTTAGAGGTTCGTGAAATTCTGTCCAGAAAACGGCTGAATCAAATGAAAACCATACGGTTCGATAGGGTAATCTATGCTTTATTCAACTATATAAAAAGATAACATTTTTGAATTATTATAGAAATGCAGTTAACTGAAAAAACTAATAAATAATAAAAACGAGTGAATCATCCTGTATATAGATCTCATATACAGAAAGATTCCATTGATTTGAAAAATCTTTGTCCGACTTATATATCAAAGAATAAATAGAGAAAACTATTTTTACACTTCCTAATCACTTTTGTTTCATGCTGACCGTTTCAGTTTCCACTGAGGTTCAATCAAAGGAAGATTTATATTCTCCTTGATGATTTGATTAAAATTTGACAGCAGAAAAAAATATTATGAACCTCAATTGGCTTAATGACGCTCCACTGCCATTGCATGTAAATAAATAATAGAGACTGGAACATGTAACAAAAATATCTTTATAAAACTCTAAGATCTTGATTTACTTATGATAAACTTTGCTTCGTTTGAACTCGGTTCGGTTCGGTTCGGTCCGGATTTTTCAAAAAAAGAGATCGGTTCGATTCGGTTCGGTTAGAGAATTTTTCGGTTAGGTTTGGTTCGGTTTGAAATTTTCAAAAAACCAGATCGGTTCGGTTTGATTCGGTTTAAAATTTTTTCGGTTCGGTTCGGCTCGGTTCGAAAAAAACATCAACCGATCCCATCTCTGGTGACTAATACTGTGCTGAAAATTTTACTTCTTTAAAGTTAATAATTTGATTATTTTTCTTATTTTATCATTTAGTTTGGCATGCATATTCTGTTGCTGCGCATTAGAAGAATGTTGTTGTGAATGTTGCCGAGATTTATAAGGATTAATAATTTCATTATTCTACAAACGATTCATCTTTTTTTTTGTTTGATTATATTCATTTATTTTAAATTATTTTATTTACTGATCAAAAATATATTTGTTACATGTACCTAAAGAATATTACTTTGAATATAACAAGAAAACTTATGTCTAATTTTTATATTTATATTGACATATGTTTATCTTTACAATATTGATGATTGTAAATCATTTCTTTTCTTTTTTTGTATTATAAATCACTCAAAAGAAAGACAAAATCGAGAATAATAATAATGAAATAACAGCTTTTGGACATTTTTAAAATTGAATTCTAATATTAAAAATAATTATGTTAAAAGAACGTATAGTTTTTTGCGACAAAAAAGATAGCTATATCGATTATTTCAATGAAACAAAAATAATTCATTATATCCTAATCTTCAAAAGTATCTCATCAAATCTCTTAACATATATCATCGGAAATTACATTGACATATAAGTATCTTTCGAAAAAAAAAGATAAATTTTCACATAATTATCTTGTCTTTTACATCGTTCTTATGTTCTTTAAATACTCTAAAAGAAGAGAAAATAAACTTCCCTAGAGAATAATATTCAACCAAATGTTTGCGTTTATCTTCGATAATTATCAAAGACATTAATAATAGATGTTAATAATCTATAAATTCATTATCATGAGGAAATCTAAATAAATACAAATCTTTATTTACTTTAAATAAATAAACATTACATATGTTGACAAACTAATGAAATATGTACATAATTCACAAGTAAAAAAAGAAATTTTTATAATTAAAAGAAGTTAAACAGCTTGTTATTGACAATTTGTTTGTCTATATATCCGTCGAACTACCAATGAAAATATACGTTTGATATATATATATATATATATGTATGAAAAAAAAAACAGGGCAAAACAAAAGCAGATAATCTGTTGATTGATAATCGATGTTGTTCTATACATCATCTGTAAATATTTAGAAAAACAAAAGAAAAAAATTAATCATGATGAAATAAATGATTACTCAGCAGATTCATTCGTTATCAACACAATGCCATTCTTCATTGATATTACTTTCTAATTTATGACATTATCTACTCTTAGATATATTTAGTTATATGTATCATATATCATAATATCTACTCTTGTCTATATCGTATATTATCAAGTATAGAAAGAATTTTTATATTAGAGTATATATATAGTCTAACTATAGAAGACTTTTTCTACATTTTTATTGCATCTGTCAATAGTGATTATATATATAGTCATATTGTATAATTGATGAACAGACGAAAAAATTTTAATAAATTATTTAGATTGTAAGAATAAGTATATGTCATTTTGATTTTTTATTAAATGTAGTTCGACAAGATTGATTCAATAAATAAAGAAAAAAAGAAAAAATTATTTTTATTGAATCAATAATTCATCTAAAAATTGTGAACAGTGTAAATTGAGAAAGAAAAAGAAAATAATGTGATATAAAAATCAAATTATTATAGTCGGAAAAAGAAAAAAAAAAAAATTATACTTTGATTAAAATAAAATATTCTAGTAATTCTAAAATAAAAAAAAGGGAAAGGGCTATTTTCTATTTAAATTTCTTATTAGTAAAAAAGAAAATTAGATAGCTGACATATAATTGACATGTGGAAAAGATTTCTACCACGTACAGTAGTAAAGATAAAAATTTATCTTTCCTAATCGATCTTCATCAATCCTACAGAGTTATATATATATATATATATATAAAGGAAAAAAAAATAATCGTTGTATGTTTCTCATTCCACCGTATGACGTTGCCTTGAGCATTTGATATCTTGTTTTTTTTTTTTCTATTATAATTCATTTCAACAGTTGGAATAATTCTCATTAAACTATTTACAAAAACAAAACTTAAAAGAAAGAAATTAATAATATGAATATATCAACAATATCATTATTTTTACCGGCATTACAACACGATATTATCATGGATATTACATTTGAAAAAATCTTAGATACAAATACAAGTATGAATAGTTCATCAAATTATTCTTCTTTACATCGTTTAGTTATACAATGTTTAAGTTTATATGCTTTAATACTTGTTTTTGTTGGAACATTAGGAAATATATTAACAATAATTATTTTATGTCGTCGAAATTTAATACGTTTTGTTACAATGAGATATTTAATTGCTGTTAGTGTATCTGATATTATATCATTATATGGATGGAATTTAAATAATTTTTATAAATTTACAATAAGTGAAATGAATAATAATTTAGAAGAATTATCTTTAGCACATTGTAGAATTGTATCATATTTAACATTTGTTGGTTTGCAATTATCAAGTTGGTGTTTAGCAGCTGTTAGTCTTGGTAAGTTAAGAATAATTATATTCGTATAGAACAAAGAATTTATTTTATATGAAATATAACGTTTGGTTAGCTTTATTCTTAAAAAAATGTCGGACACAAAACGTTAGAACTATACATTTGTATTTAGACGAAATCCAGATGCTTTGATAGAATGATTTACTATGCTGAAAATAGATATGATAATACATGATTTAATAGCTTGATGACAAATGCAATCGCATAATATTAGGTCCATTAGTATGGTATCATATCCGTTATTTTCATTTTCATTTTTACACATTGTAATTAACTACACTAAACCCCCCCCCCTCCGTAATAGAAGACTACCCCATATTAGAAGACCCCCCTGGGGCGAAAATTTTGGAAAAACGCCCTATAGGGGTACGACGATTTTTCCGTGAAAAAACTGCGATTCGCGACATCATAATAGAAGACCAGGGGTCTTCTATTGCGGGGAGGGGGGGGGGGGTTACTTGTCAAAAATATCTCCTCTCTCGAATCTTAGCCATTACAAGTGCTGTTGCTCTGAAAATTTGACTGTATATAGATCTTGATTAATGTAGGTCAGCAGCGAAATCCACGCCTCCATAAGCTGAGTAAAAAGAGAGTTGTGATGCATGGGATTCATTTCCATTGTGAACATCATAACGCCAGAACAATACAGCTTTATGAACTGTGGGATGTGTCGTTTTTTAGTATTGTATATTGGCTATTTGTAGTAAAATTATTATCAAAAATCATTAAGTTATTGTAAGACTAGATGTATTTTACTATAAGGATGGGTATACTCAGAAACCGTCAAATCTCATTATGTGATCCATAATTCAGTGTGGGTTCGACAAATCGATTTCAAACTTACAGGAAAGATAACCCTAGAGACCTTTACTGTTCTCTAAAATTTTCCGATTTTTATCGCGTATTGGAGAGAAACGGCACTATGCTTAAGTTCGAGATATTGTCATAGGTCTAGATGTTAGAAAATTCACTAGGAGTGGATAAATATCTGCACCTTCTTAACGGATAGAATATTTTATTTTGCAATATAAAGAAAAAGGTTGTCAATGAATTATAAAATAAATTTCTCAATATTCTCAAACACATCTGGTACCTTTTTTTTCTTCTCTAATTATACTTAAGACACATTAATACATATTTACCTTCCAGTAAATATCATATATCATCATTTTTCTTTACCAAATATCATTAATTATTTTGATAAAATATTTTTTCTTATTCTTAGATCGTTGTTTAAGTCTTTATTTTCTAACATGGAAACAAAAATATGGTAAATTATCACGTACAAAATATCATATAGCTATATTAGCAACAACATGTTTACTTTTAAATTCTCATATTATATTTTTAAATGGTTATCGTACTAATCCATCTGATTCTACAATAAAATGTTATGCAACACGAACAAATCCATATTATATATTTCCACAATGGGAACGTATACATTTAATTGTATATAATTTATGTCCATTTATAATAATGCTATCATGTAATATTTATATAATATATATAACTATTCGTTCAGCTCGTATTCGTACAGCAAGAACAATGTCATTATCAGTAAAAGGTTCTCGTTCAAATACATCACGTCATCGTCAATTATCATTTATGTTAATGCTTGTGACATTTGCATTTGTACTTTTAACATCTCCATCATGTATTTATTTTGTATTTTTTCGTCATCAAATGTCATCAAAAAAATATTCTCGAAGCTATCGTCATATGGTTCAAATATGTTTAAGTAGTGTACAATTTACATCACATGCAATAAATTTTTTTTTATATTGTTTTTCTGCAACAAATTTTCGTAATGAATTACGAGATTTTATACAAGAAATATGTTTATTTCGTTCAATGAAGTCTAAATCAAGTACATCAACAATAACAACAATGAAATTAAAAACATTTAATAAAAGTAATCAAACAAAACAAAAATTTAATTCAGAAATAACATTAGATTATCAACCAACAGAAAATAATATATTAAAAGAAATGCAAACATTATTAGTTAATGAAGAACGAAAAATAACTTTTAATAGTGATCATGATAGTAGTTGAAATTTAAATATTTGTAATATAATATATAATAATAAACAAAAGGAAAGAAATGTATTTAAAATATTTTTTCTTTTATTTTGTGATAATAAATATTTATTTAAATACTTCTTCATTTCATTATTTCATTATTGATTGAATTGTATAAGAAATAAAATCTTCCATAAGATACAACGTGAAATACTGGATAATGTATAATGAATCATTTATTTTATCGGTGTATTTTTTGTGAATTATAATGAAAAAATGTTTAAACAACAATTGTTTCCTTAAGCTCCTTGCAATTTTAAAATTTATTCTTGCTTTGAATTATTAGATTTTACTAATTCAGTATTACAACCTAGCAGAGTCTGATTTATCTTTTGTTTCACAAAAGAAAATAATTATATAGTCATTAAATCATAAAAAGTATAACAAAAAAATAAGATGTACATTATATGTAGAGAAGGTTGTTCATGTTTAAATAAAAAAATATATTTGTCAGTTTGAAAATAAACACAGTCAGAAAAAGCAAATTAAATATCTGTTTGTAAAAGAATTTAATACTGAGTAAAAATTTAAACTCTTCAATTTTCTTGTATCGGTTATATGGTTCAATGAGAATTTCGGATAAAAGTTTTATTGTCGAAGAACAGATAATTCAATTCATTACTAATTCTTCAAGATTGATTTCTTGAAATATAATATCAATAAATATCGTTGTTCAATAAAAACTATACACTTATTTTTCATAGATTTTTTTATAACTTCATTAAAATATATTATTCAGATATAAAGAACTATATTAATACACTATTATCAAACATTGCAAGCCACCCACCCACCTAGATAGCAATGAATATTCGTGTAAAAATACTAATAATATAATAAATCATAAAAAGTTGTCTTAAAATTCTATTAGACGAAATAAACATGTTATCCAAAGGGAATTAGCTTTTGGTAAAATACTAAAACTTTCTTTTTCTGACTAAAATAGTGTTCAAACTGACGAATAATTAAAAATACAATCTGGACTATGCAATAACATCAGAATACAAAAAGATTTTTAAATTAATCTGACTACAGTAAATTTATATACAATACTTTGATTATTATTTATCATTTTGATATGCTAGGCGAGCAAATCATCTGAAATATATCATCATCAATTGTATGGACATGTTCTTCATCATTTGGTAATTCACCTGCACCAACCATCAATGGTAATGCTAAAATATAAAATAAATGAATTTATTTTTTAATATATATGTATGTCTTTTACTTGGTCGTTCCGTTAATGCATCAATATCAATTTTAATTAACATTATATCATTTTTTACATATCGATATTGATTTTGTTTAAATAATTCTAAAGGATAAAATTTTGAAAGACCATAAGCAATATTCATATCAGTCTTTGGACATTTAAAACATATTTCTGTTGCATCTGGCCAACAATATTTATCAATATGATATTGATCATTATTCTTTATTGTTTGATCAATTAAAGTAAATGTTACTTTAAGTTTAAAAGGCCATTGAAGATTTTCATCATGTTCACCACGCATAATAATAAAAAATATTGACATATGCGTATTTCTTGCATTACCATCTCCATTTATATATAATCTTAAACACATTTTATAACCATTTGGAAATATATAAAATGGACAAGAATAAATTGATTTTTGTTCATCATATTGACTATTATCTAATTAACACATAACAAAAAATAAAAGATAAATCAAAAGTTTTGATCCCTTTTAGTAAATTGATGTTATCTGTATATAAATACATATACAGATAGTTAATTGAAATATATACTTGTGATAAACAAATATTTAACGCGTTACATATTATGAAATATGATCTAAAAGGAATGTTGAAATGTATAGGGATAGAGATTTACATCCATCCTCTCTTTCACCACAGTTTGTGACAGTACTAACCATGGCAATATCACACATCATGACCAGCATTTATTTAGTCATGGTCTTATACAACGGATGATCGTCTGATTAGGGACCAGGAGTTATCTATAAGTTTATAGTCACGGTTTGATCTTTTTAAAATCAGTACTAACAGTTATATTATGATTTATATTGTAACTTCGCAGGAATTATGCAAGAAAACTTGTTTGAAAAAAACAATGAAATTCTGTAATGCATGAGTCATTGACGTCGATTAAAACACTCTTTTTCACATGTTTCATTAGATATTTTTATCGAATTCAATAGAATTCGACAAGTTGTACAAGAATATGAATATTAAAAAAAAAACAAATTTTAATTCTCTTTTCAATATCAAAATTAGAAAAAAATCAGAAAGACAAACTACAAAACTGTATATATCACCCAACTATCTATATATTTATTCATATAGATAACATCAATTTATAGAAAGGAGTTGAAATTTTTAAATAACACTATATTTATTGTATATACCTATTAGATCCTTAATATTAGATATTTTCCATATGCATGTACCATTCAAAGATGTAATCGACATATCTGAATCCAAAATAGAAAGATTATTTGGTAAATTTTCTTGAATTATTTCATATTTATATTCTTGATAAAAACTACTTTCATCATTCTAAAATCAAAATAATATTATATTATTCATAATAATATATTATTTATGATATAATTACATGTTTACTATCAATAATACATGTAATTAAATCATAATGATTTTGTTTGAAATGTATCTAAAAAATACATCTATTAAATAAAATAATTATCATAATATTATACTTCATAATCTTTCCATAGTCCGTTCCATTCACAATTTGAACAATTTGTAATTAAATTTTGCATTATCATATGTAAATTTTCACTGAGTAAAATCTTAAAAAATAGATATAATCATAGAAAGAAAAGTGGTATATATCTATTGTTATACATACTTTATCATATGAAACAGCTCTAGAACATATTACACATCTAATAATAATAACAAATCAATAATAATAAAATAAAAATTTTAGAAAAAAAAAACTTTACTTCTTTTGAATATGTACACATAATTTACATTGTTGATGTTTACATTCAAGAAAATAAAGTTGTTGATGAATTAATGTACATGATGAACAAATACAGCATCTAGGAAAGTTAGTGATATTCTTCACAGGTAAATCATATAAACATGTAGAACTAAATTGTTTTAAAATAGGAGAAAGATATGCAGAAGTAAGCATTTGTTTCATAAGAATACGATGTTCTATTAATGAAAGAATAGCATCTTTTGTACTTCGATCGATTATATTTGATGAACCATGTGTTGTATTAAAGTTAGCTTTTTCTAATGCTATTATTAAGTCATATATAGTGCAGAATTCTATCTTTTTATATGTAGATGGATAATACCATTTGATGTACTTTAAATCATTGATGGTGTTATAGATAACACAGATATGTTCAAGTTGTCGAAAGTGACAGATAGGATTATTGAGCAAGTGTTCAAGACAATCAAACGGAATAATCAGACGAAATGCATCTGTTTCTGTAAGATTTTGTAACACATAATCAGTTAGTTGTGATACATCTCCAAATACCTCAGTGAATAAAGCGCGTACTTTATCGGGAACACGCAAGGTCCATACTAGAAAAAGTATATTTACATGAGGTAAACCACTTGTAGAAGCCATTTTTATATTTCTAATGTTTAAATATATACTACAAAAGAAAAAAAAAAGAATTAAATATTACATATTAAATATTCGAAACAATATAATTTATTTTGACAGAATAACACATAAGGATAGAAGCAAATTAGGAGATATTTTAACTCTTTCAATATTATTAATCGACTGATTGAGTATTGCAAATTGTATAAAATCTCACAGAATTCTACCGGTTTTCGAGTGATATCAAATCCAAAAATTAGGACACAACTTTATAATATGGAATTACAAATAAACATAAATTAGTCTGTATTGATGTAATTCTTGAAATTTAATGTTAACAATATTTTCTGATTTTAGAGATTAGTCTTTGGGAACATCATTGTGCGTGAAGGCAAATAATAAGTAAAGTCAGAGGAAATTAAAAAAATTAGATCAATTTCGTTGAAGGGGTATCTTGATCACTGATGACTGGAGTTTCAGAAATTTAGTGGAACTGATGCTTCATTATTTAGTATTGTAGGATAGAATGTATTTTATCATATTAAGGTATTATAAGTAGTATTTCTTGAGTTACGGATAATACCTATGCACGTCATGAGATTTATGACTGTGCATTACTAATGCAATTATTCATCATACACGTTTTTTCTAAATTCATTTATTCAACAGCAGATGTCATGCAGCAAACACTTTCTATGCCCGATACTGTCATCTTTTCTGGTTTTTTCAAATATTCTTAACACATTGCAAACTGCTTCGTAACATCGTTCATTATTTATTTAACAAAAATCGTATAAGTAATTTTTTAATCGTAATTAAATAAATTGCAAAAACACATCTTAAAGTTATAGAATTGAAATCCAGTTAATAAAAACATCTGCAATAATCATTACAGTCACTTATTCAGCTTTTTAAAAGTTTAATCTCATGAATGGTTTAATTAATGGAAAATCTCGAGTAGAATGATATTCAATTGTAATGATATGAATACTTATAGACGGTAGAGCAATTTCAGCCTAGGGTAGGCTCAAGTTTTTAGTATGAATGGCCTTAAAAACGAATTGAAGAGCGATTTTTCTTTATTTATAATAATAACCATTATAGATTTTCGCACCGTATTTATTTGTATAGACGTGTAGTAACTATACAGTGTTTATTGCGTCGAACGAAATCAAGAACTAGAGGTATGTTACAAAGAAAATAAAAGAATTCATGTACACAAGCAAAATTAATCATAATCGAAAAAGATTTTTCTGTCTTGACTTTTTAAAACAAAATTACGGTGAATACTGTGAAGATCAAGTGGATTTGATTTATCAGACTGAAAAGTGCTCAATCGTAGCAGCTGTGAGAGGACTGGTTAATAATAACGATAGTCATTTATTATATTCAAAAAACATATTTTATCAATTCTTTACACATTCAAAAATTCACACGCAAACGATAAAAAACGATAAAGTATGCTATCGTCTTATAAACCACACTGCAGTAGAATTCCGTTCCATATTAAAAGATTTCTCCAGACGAGCTCATCTATTAGACCTACTAGAAACTCTCGTTTGGAAACCGGTTTAAAGATTCTTGAAAATTTTCATTAGTGTTTTAACAAAAACATTTTATAAACTGTAATATCGTATGATGAGGATGTATTAGAACTCTTCTTTATCATTATTGGAATCTTTAAATCTCTGGAAAAAAAATAAAACTACATTGTAAAGCCGGCATATTCAAATCTTATTTTATGAAGTCGTAACAGCAAAAACGACCACTAGAAGGCGGACTATTTGCATATCTCACTTTTTACAACCGTTTACGAACAATAAAATCAGGACTTATAAAATGTGAGAGAAGTACCTCAAAAGTACCGTTTATAGCTGTGCTGATTTAGCTGAGACTCATATAAAAACTAGTTTTTGCAGTTATCTGCAAGCCGCCGTTCATCTCTTCACAACAATTGGAGAATAATCGGGTACAATAGTTAATTTGGAATTCAATTATCCAGTTTTCGCATTGAATTGAGCTTATCCCGTCCTAAACTTGGATAGACTCCGCCGCCTATGTTAGTACTATACATATCACAACTAAGATTTACCAGAAGCTATGGGAACGGACGAAAAGCACATAATCAAAAGAAAACGAAGAAGGCAGCGTATTTGTTGAAGTCATCTAAATAATTGGAACATGCTAAGAAACTTTCTCATAATGATACCAAGAAAAAGCTCCAAAACGATATCAAATTCAAAGACATTGTAAAATTGCATGAATTTGATAGAATATGAGCGTTTACATATGAAATACCCTAAGGATTGATGAATCCAATGATCTAATACCAACACCTACCATTTAGTGTAATAGCAACAGTGAAATTTGAAAAGTTTTTTTTTTTAAAAACTATCCTTTACTTTCTATATTCCTTGTCACACAACTGCAGTGGTCATATCGTATATGTCTACTGCTTTACAAGTAACACGACGTGCTTGAGTTTTCTCAATAGACAACATCAAAAAAACTTTTCTGGAATCTAATAATCGATTGTTCATTTCCTGTTATAACCATCAGTGATAGTTTTTCTCATGAATTAGATTGTACGAGCAATTGTCAGATATATGAAGTGATTGAATAAATAAAAATAGATGGTTAAATTGCACTTGAAAATAATATCAAACATCCATTGAAGAAATTTCCAATTTGATTTTAACAAAAAAACTTTCAAAATATAATCCGAAAAGTACTCAACATGAGTCGGTTATCAAAATGGAAATTTCTATTCTCTCTATTTTCAACTGTGCACATTAATTAACGCATTCCATCGACCTCCTACTTATATCATCTGAGAAAAACATTCTTAAAGATATCTTGAAGAATCGAATCTTGTATGATTGCCTCATCTAGATTCAAATATATACCTATATTATCTAAGTTTCACACAATATTAACCTCCTAGCACATATATGTGTCTTCAATAATCAAAGAGGTACACAAAAAAAAATTTTATATACCATTTATTCAGTAGTAACATAACCTATTTGATGTTCAATTTGAATTTAAAATCATTCAAATTCAATTTTATAATAATCGTCAGTTGTTGTAGTTCCATCACATATATGAATCGATAAGATCAACAAAAAAAACTATAGAATCATCAAAATATATCTTTATTTTGGGCTTCTGTTTATTGTACATGATATTTATAAAAAAATCTAAAAAATTGACAAACCATTGAGTAAAACAAAACTACGTTTACAATAGATAAAACATTCGTAGGTAAACATATATTCATTTTGACAATAAACTAAATTTTTTATATCAAAATAAATTCTAATCCCATACAGTTCATAAGCTGTCACACGCTCAATTAAATATGATTAATGAAAATAGATGATTAAATGTAATTAATATTTATATAATTAAAAATTAAGAGAACAAATCTCAGCAAACATATATTTCTAGTGTTTTATGTTCTTATTCTTTCAAAATAAAATTATAAAATTTCTTGATTAAATCACATATATTAACAAATATGAGAATCTTATAAAAACAATATGACATTCTATAGTATGGGATAAAAATACAAATTATAAAATGAAATTGCTAATAAAAGAAAGTTTTGTACTTTTAATCTATTTCGAAAACAGAAACACATCAGATTGAGAAATAATTATAAATCAGACTTATAGAATATTTTGAGGAAGTTTTTTTTTCTAACTATATTAATATGATTACT
>JAJEKB010021351.1:336822-391766 GCA_022393335.1 Macrotrachela quadricornifera
TGTTCTCGAAACAATATAGATCACGTGCTTTAAAAACTTGTGGGTGTGAGTGGCGGTGAGTGTAGATTCATTTTTCACCCACATTATCAAGATGGTGATGCAATTTCGATCTAATAATGTCCAAATGTCAAGTATAGCACCTGTATTTATGTCTCTTTATTGAGAGTATTGTAGAAGATAGTGTAGAAAATCTATTAGACGAACGATGGATGTAGATGAGGATATAGGTTTAGTGACCATCAATACCCACATTCTCATTCTCATACACATCTACACTATCATCCTCTTTCATCTTAGCCACACCCTCAAAATTCATCAATTCCTTTGTTTAGAATAATAACAGTACCTTCTTGAGAGAAATTGCTTTTCGTCTGACTTTTTCATTACACACTCTAGTTGAGATAATCTGTCATGATCTTCGGGTACAAGAAAAAAAGTAAGATTACATACTAAAGCTATCGATTGCAAAAGTCAATGAAATATAACAAAAAAAAAAGGATCTTCCAAATCAAGTTTCTCTAAATGTTCGTAAGAAACTCTGTCAACCCATTATCAGTGGTTGAATATCGAAAGTTTGGCTGAAGATCGGGATGGAAAAGTTTAGGAGCACGAAATGACACTTACAAGATGCTCGTAGCTATTTTGAGATTTACTCATTTTCAGATATTGTCAGATAGCATGTTCATCTTAAAATCATTCTTTTCCTTAAAAACAAAGAAGTGTCTTTAACCCTTTAAGATCTCTTAGTAAATTCATTTACGAACACCTTGTCAATGTCATTCTCTTCTTCCGCGCTTTTTCCATGAAAGTACCGTTAGTCATACATTCTAAACATTCAGAAAAATCATTTAAATTTCCCTAATCTTTTTATTACAATCTACCATATAAAAATGTTTACGAATCCTAGTCATAAATCTTTGAGAATAAAATTACATTTTCGAACACTTGGACACATGTCCGTAGTTTGGAATGACTTGAAATGAAAAGTATTTCATCTGCTTAAACGTAAACTAGTTATTCCACTTTACTTCAAATATTCACAACTGAGTTCTTTTAAAGTGTAATTATTGACACTATGGAGCACTGTTACATATAAGAAATGATATTTATTTTTATGAAGTTGATTCTCCCTGGATAAGAATGAAAATTGAGTTACTAAAACGTTATCATTACGAATAATTCTCTAAATATTAGTATTGTCATCGAATCCAACTCGTCTGAAGTTTGTTGACGATATCAGTATCTTGAGAGTGAGTTACAATATTGACTCGCAGCTGAATCATAAAAATTTCATCATATGTTGCAATAGGTAAACACTTGGTAATGTGCATAACGACATGTCATATGTTTGACAATATAACGGAACTTCCTCTTTTTTTTTTAATGGAAGGAGTGTTAAATAAAATGGCTTTTTTTATTTCGAAAGACGATATGAAGTTCAATGAATGAATCAGCGAGAGATTCTGTTATGAATTAAATTTGGTCTTTTTTTAATCAATGCGTCAACATTTCTCTTTAATTAATTGTTGCAAAAGAAACGCGCCAAAAGTATTTTACTGTGTTTTTCCAGCAAGATAATCTTTTATTTAAGCATATCACATAGAACGAGTATGGAAATAGTCATTGTTTTTCTTTACTGCCGTTACTGTTACCATTAAAACGACAAGTGTGCAACTTTAACCTTTCCATATGTGCTTATCAAGATAAGCTTTCATCGAATATATATCGAAGAGAACAAGCACAAACGCAGTCATTATTTTTTATTCTGTCATTATTGTCGTCGAACAGGGAGCCGTCATCGCACATCATGGTAGCTTTATCATACCTGTTATTATTGCCGATAATTACACTTATCCACGGTCAACCGAATGATTGCAAGCCTCTCAATCCTGTTCAAAATGCGCAAGCTGACGCTGCCTTAATGGATTATTATACTAAACCAATTCCATTCATTTTTAGTGAAATGAATCTTTTTCAACCTCAATGTTTCCACTGTCCGGATCAAGGTCGTCAAATATGTGCATCAGATTACAAAGGTGCTGAAACATACGGAATAGCTAGTGGAAGTGTAGAGAGAGTATCTCTTGTTACCAATCTTCCATATATATTTGGATTAGGAGAAAATGTAGGCAATACAAGTACAACTGTGCTAACTGTGGCCACTCTTCGAGAATTAAATCTTACAAGTAAGTTCCTTATAGCAGATGAGATTTATTATCCCAATTAGCTTGCTGATGATGTACGTATGCTTTTATTTACCTAATTAAGCGTTTTCTATTGAACTTGATCGGAATATCAATGAAAACAATTTTTAGAGTTACTTCCATGTCTTTCACAAAGGGTAGAACTTCAGGAAGGTGTATGAATATTTTTAAAATGATGTGACTGCTGTACAACTGTACAGATTTGAAAAAAAAATCGCAGAATCCCATAAAGATCGATATTTAATGTAAAAAACAGAGAAACAAAGTGGATACTGCTATTTTATAATACACCATAATTTTTTCACAAAAGAACACGTTGGTTTTTGACTGTTTCACGAGAGAATTCAGATTGAACTATTTTTTGACGATTTGAAGAATATTTACGAAGCACAATTTAGAATTCTATAATTACTGATAAGATGGCGTCAGCTTTTTTCACTAATAACGTTTGTATAATTAATGAAGCATCTTGTCAGCCGTTCTTGATTTCCCAGTATTGACTTTTATTTTTTATTCTCGTCACTTTTATTCTCGGTCTAAATAAAATATCTTCATTTGACAATATTTGATACAGTTTAGATATGTATTGGTGTGTTCGTAATACGAGTCTGTACATAGTGTTGTCTGTAATTGCATGCACTAGTAGAGGTGTAAGCCGAGCGGCTTAGCCGCCGCCGCCGCCGATTGACCCCAAAAAATCACAGCCGCCGCCGCCGGAGCACTAGAAATTTGGAAAATTTTTCAGCCGCCGCCGCCGAGAGCCAGAAAATTTTCGAAATTTTCCAGCCGCCGCCGCCGATCAACCTATTAAATTTCCCTTCTATTCTCAATAATTTAATAAATAAGTGTGCATTTTTACTCGATCAAGTTTAAATTAGAACAAGAAGATTATTTTTTTATGGTACGATTACAAGATTAGAGAAAAATTATGTGTCTGTAGTATGTACAACTTTAAATACCTAGATATGGTTCACACCTTCATATAGGCCTTCGTTTTATCAATAAATTTTCGGATAAGAAACGTAAACTGTCGATGAAATTTTCGCGAGTCTCTTTACAAAGTTTAAAATAACTCCGTGAAAAGTTAGTTCAAAAAGATACTAATTTTGATAGCATGTGCTCATCCAGTTGTTAATGCTGATGGATATCATCTAGAGTTAGATACTAGTTGCTATCATACACTTCGACTTTGGTACTCATCAATCAACACATTTCGATATTTGAAATATCTTGTTCGTGTTGCTCTCTCATTTCTAGCTGCTTCTGCGCTTAGTTAACAAGTATTTTCAACAACAGATTCAGTTTTGAACCCGAAAAGAGCACTGTTATCTCGAAAAAATGTTCCAACATCTGAATGATCCATAATAAGTATAATTTGTTAAAGAAAACATCCGACTTTCTTCTGTTGTCTATAAAAACCTTTTCCTTAGTTCACCTACATCTAAAAGAATGTATCATTTCTAACTTAATCTCATTCCTAATAGTAAGATCACTTCTATATGTCGTAAGTGCCGTAGACATAAAGTAAAGCTACAAAATGCAGTGCTATGATGTAGCTTTTTTGAAGATATCAGTACTCAGATATTGAAATAACCTAAATTTCTTAGTCTACGAAAAATATTATAGTTTCGAACTGTTCAGCCGCCGCCGCCGATAAGTTACAGAGGTGAAGCCGCCGCCGCCGAGACATGAAAAAATTTTTAAATTTCTCAGCCGCCGCCGCCAATCAGCGAAAAGATTCGGAGCAGCCGCCGCCGAGACGAGGAAAAATTTCAAAATTTTTAGCCGCCGCCGCCGATAGACTCGTCGGCTTACACCTCTATGCACTAGTATAATACCATAATTATCAGTATCTTGTTCTATTAAATCGACATTAAACAAACAAAGATTATATTTTAACAAGTACTACTATGCAAGTACACTAAACGGAGAAACAATAGGAACATCAGTTGTAAAATCTCGTAAAGTGTTATTGTTCATATATCCTTCGATGTACTTGATCGGTTTTATTCTTTACAACACTACATAGATACATACACTTACGCACTAAGGCGTATTAGCTATATACTTCTAAGATTTTCCATGAATTAGTATATCTTTATGGAAAAAACCAATAAATATAATAAAAGAAAACTGCCTGAAAGGAAAAAAAGTAGGTAGAGATGAATAGAGATGACATCATGTGCATGAAAGATTTAAGATAACAACACATATGAATAATTTCTATTATATGAGTCATCTTATAATACGTTGTCACTACGTGCTATAACATAAAGTCCTATGAAGTCTTTACAAATCGTTTAACTCGTTGAAGTCTTAAAATAAGCTGCTTCACTCACGAATACATATTATGAGAAAGATTTATCTTGTGCATTTGGATTCATAAATTGGATTATCATCAGCCAGCTCTATACTTACTAATTCAGCGTAAGTTCGATTGCTTGTTTGAGAAGTTTTCTTATGATTATTTTAATTAACTATTAAGATTTTGAATCGAAGTACTTAACAGGCATTTTCTTCTTTTGCAGTTCCATATCGAACCATGCTAAGATTTAAGGGCGTAGGAATTGGAAATCCCTTGCTCGCAACGAAACAGATTGCTCTGCGATTAGGTGTCAAATGTCTACCGAACGATACAAGCGAGCATTTCGTGACTGTCGAAGGTACACCGTATGGTTTAACAGTTCTCTTGTTTGTTAATGTAGTGGAAAATGGTATGTCCACAGATTTAACTGGTCACAAGCAAGCCCGTATAAATTGTGCAACACAAAAAGTAATTAGTGTTCAATCAATTGATGGTGGCATTAGCCTCGACCGACCTTGTATCAGCGGTTCGTGTCTTGGTAAGTAATAATGAATGTTATTTAATTTGTTCTGACAGTTCTCTTTCTGATCAAGCGTTTTATGTTCTACAGAGAATCTTTCTGAATGAAACCGTGAGAACTGCGAAAGATATATTTAGCCGAAGTAATATCATCGGAACCAAAGTGTTGACTATAAGATAAATACAATTCAAAATATAGCAAAGATTCTAACTACATTGTTTTTTTGACTTCAGATATTGCTTCTAAAATTCAAACGGCAAGAATCGATTTGGAAAAATTAAAATTGTTTTAATATTAAGTTGACTTTGACTGAGTAAAACTAATCTTTACTCCATAAATCACTTCAATGCTGAGTGGAATGCTTGAATATTAAGATAATTTGATATTTGTCAGTAAGGAAAACATTGTTAACTAACATTCAAATAGAATATTTCTTCAGTAAGTTAATAAAATACATTTGATAAGTCAAAACTACTTCTGATGAGTAAGCTTTGATTTAGATTAAGTAAAATCATGTAACATCAAAGAATATTTTTTCTCTTTGAATTGTAACGTATCATTAGTTGGTTTTTTTCTTTATCACATATGGGTATCACGTTACGTGTCATATATGATAAGGATTTTTTCTACTGATAGCATCTCGTATAAAAATTTTCATATTTTCCTCATATTTGTACTTATATACGTCTATCGAAGAAAGTTTCTTCCAATTTTATAAATAATGATAAACCATGTATTAGTATAACAATAGGAGAGGTCATTAGAATCAGAGATTAAATCGAACCGGCTTTTTCTAGTGTAAGTTCGATTTGTTTTTAATTACAAATGAGTATATATAGTAATATTGTGTTTAGAGCGAAAAAAATATATTGAGGTAGCCTATTAACATCTATTAACAATGTTTATATCACCGATGGTACGAAAAACTTAATGTGACGGTATTTCTATTAGTTAATAGTAGCTTACTTGATTTCTTAGAAAAAGGCTGATTAAAGAGTGTTAAATATCATCTCGATAAAGCATCTCTGGATGTTCTCAGTTTGCATTAAAATGTAAGATCATATTCTTACAGTCCCTTCTCAGACAAACTAACTTTAGGCTAAAAGAAAATAAGGAATCATTAAAAGACAGTTAGCGTCAAAGAATTCAATTGTTTGGTAAATACAAAGTATTGCTTCTTTTCATAATTCAATACTTTTATATTGTACAGTATAATTCGCTCATACAAGTGAACAACCCTCTATTTTTGTTGAAGTTAAATGTTTGTGTTAGGTCACCTCGTGAACATTAGAGCTATTTCAGAATTCGTCGCAAAGGTCTTGAATTGAAAGAGATTGTTTATCAGAGAGCATCATACTGTTTAGTACTGTTTTTTCTGAGACATTTATTAGCCGCACAACAACAGCATTACTTGATGACATAATCTGAGACACTGCTGTTAAGAAGAATAATTTTTCTTGAAGATAGTGACCCTGACAAAAAAGAGAAGATCAGTTAACTTTTTCTCAGATTAGTAGAACTGATTTGAATTGAATACACAAGATTATCGACCTCAACAATCAAAATGTACCCTTGTCGAAATACGAAGAGTCTAAGACTCGTCTAACCAGTGATCCATTATTAGATTTTAGTTGAAAGTGAAATGTCTTCGAGTCGATCTTATTAGAAATAGAGTGACAGATTACGTTGAGAGAAACTATTGCGATAAACTCATGAAAGCTTCGAATACCTACAACAGGATCTATGTCGAATGAAAAGTTTAGTATATGCCGATAAAATGAATGTTACTTTTGAGAGAATTACTCTATCGTATTTTTAATACTCGCTACGGCCAGCCATCGGTCACCCTCGCAACAGGAAGGTTTTAACTAAGAAAAAATAAAGATAACTATCTCTGAAATCGAAAGTATACTACCGACAGTTTATGAAACAGGTTGTAAGCTCTGCAACACGGTGTTCACGAATGGCACGAGCTGTATCTGTCGTCTCTCAACTGTCTAAAAACAGATTTCTCGACTAATTTTATCAAAAAAATTTAGTTTTCAAATTTTTTAGATTTCATTTTTGTTTAAAAAATAGAAGAAAATTCTAATATGATTTTATAGTGAGAGTGAAACTAACATACTCGAAAGAGAGAACTGTCTTTGTTCTACTGTTGGATGAGAAAAAAGACACTTTTATAATGATGATTTGAAATTGGGAAGTCTCAGACTTTCCCGATTAGAACTCCAAAAAACAGACGAAATTCCGTAACGATTGAAATTCCGTAACGGACATTATTTGATGTTTTGTATTCAATGCAATTCTGCTTGTTAAGAAATGAGCTGATATTCTAAAAGCTTGTGGAAAGCTGAATAACTTATGCATAGAACGTCTATTTCTATGTTACTTTATTTCTTCGAAAAACGTTAAACTCTAAGATCACCCTAAAAAAAATTCCATTTTTTGAAATTCCGTAACGGTCTATGTTTGATGAATAACTCAGCTGTGGCTAGAGAGAAATCGATGAAACTTTTACTGGTAATAGATCTCAACGACCTCTATCTATAATAAAAATTTCAGAAAGTTTACTTTTACTATTGGGAGGATACAGATGTTGTAATGCGAAAAAATGAAATTCCGTAACGCGTGGCCATAGCGTACTTTTAGAACTCTTCAGGGTGAATGTGTGCATGGGTCTAGCTGAGGAGGTGAGGGTATGAACGGGTGTCAGTGTGAAGTTGATTTGAAAAACAACAATACCTTCATCTACCCTCACCCTCAATTCACCTTAACAATAATATCGAAGAGCAGATTTTTTCTTACTCAGCTAACCACCTCTGAAAAATACAGACTCTAGAAACTGCATCGAAATTAGAAGGAATCATTTATAAAAGCTAGAATTAATTTCTTCTTGAACATGTGCAAGAGATACACTTGATAAGCACTACTTAACAAAAGTTGCTCTTTTCTTTAGCCGTACTGGAAACATTGTGGATTCTGAATAAGCAGAGTTGTAGAATAAGTGATGGTGTGCCGCTCACAATATATCAATAATTCGAGCACTTTGACTTTTTGAAAAAATTATGGGCGAAAGATAGGTGTAGGTATGCGTGATTTCAATAGCTGTTGAGATTCAAGTTTTTTCGAAACTTTTGTCATATATAGTGTGGTTTGATGTGCCTGTTGACGAAGAATCGAAATATCATGTTAGAGTTAAGTTTTCATGAAATTTCGGCGAAAAAACTACAAACCCCCTCCTCCCAGCAAAAACTTGAAAAAAACATTTTTTTAGTTTACAACTAAAAGTTTTTCAAATTTTTCTTCATGAAAATAAAATATTTCGAAACATTTTTTTCATTTAAAAGTGCAGAATTGAAAGGTTCACCAGCGCTGACAATTTCATCAAAATCGCAGATTCTTTTTGTATACGATAGTTGGCACTTCATGGAAATATTCAGAGAAGTTTTCAAAAAATTTAAAACGATGTGTATTCGTTTTCTTCGACCGGTAGGTTATTTAAACCGGTCCGTTTCGATTCCAGGACTAATCGATGTGGGGAAAAATATATGTAAATCTTATAAGTTATGAACACACATATCTACATTCCCGAGTTAAGACATCATTTTGATATAATCAACGTTTTACTTTGTTTAGGACCCGAATTTTGTTTAACATACCAGCCTGAATATACCACAACACCGGAAACTTGGTGTCCATTGACAGTCGATAACGTTGGTGCGACAAAAAATACACATCTCACATTACCAACAGCTGCAACTCAGTTTCCGTTACATATTCAACTTGAACGAGAACTTCTAAATCGTAATCCGATCCTATTTGATACGTTTGGTTGGTTTATAAATCATGATGGTACTATTATTATCACTGTTCCGGAGGCAACATTGGGTGATTTATTTTATGATCGTGTCTGGCATCTGGTCTTATCCAAAGGGATAGGTCGTCCAGCCAATAAACGTATTTTTCTTCTGCACAAATGTGCTAACATACGAATCAGGTTTGGACTGTAGTTATTAACTTCTCTCTTTCTGAAAGTCGATTTAATATGGGATATGCATATGTGTGACAAAGATTACATTAACTCAAAGTTTTGACTTTCCACACAACATTTTGGACAAATTGTCTTTCTGAAAAAGTTAACCTTTTCGGACCAGTCAAACGGCCATTGATCGACTGCATACATCGATGCACAGCTTAGTCTCGGCGATAAAAGCTCATGATACCAGGAGGTTAGTAGCTCGGTGTTTGTATTAATTTACACTGATTCACACTTCCCGATTCAGAAGCGACAAAGAGCTGTCCTCCTCCAAAATTCGAGAGTTTCTGTGAAAGCCTGAAGTTTTTTTTGGAAAAACTTTTGACATTGTTTGCAGAAATTTTTGACTACTTTCTAGGACATTTTTGATTATGACATGTGAGACCTGAAGAGAAGAGTACCCAGGTGCACAATTCTGATGTTGGATCCGATCGGATCCTATAGGATTCCTGGTGACGGAATTGCGTTGAATTCCGTCGGAAAAGTGTCAGTTGTTACAAATTTTTTGAACAGTCATTTTAGCACTACTTAAATATGGTTTTTAACGCCTATCGGATCCGATGTTTTTTGTCGGATTTTCATAGAAATTTATATCGGATCCGATCGGATTCGTCTCTTGGATTAGTCGACCTGAGTAGTTACTAATGCTCTGCGGAAGCTAGATATAGCAGTATTCTGCCACAAAAAAATGCCTTCAGACATGTTTTTAGAAAATCTAGTCTCAAGTTTCCGAAAAACTAAATTTTCAGACAGTTTCTAGCAAAATTCTATATTTATAAACAAATTTCAATCACTCTAAAAAGCAATGAAAATATTGAGTTTTGTGCGAAAATTTTAGTTTCGAGCACTTCCAAAAACAATCAAAAACTCTGCGCTAACTTTTTATTTCACTGCTTCTGTGCACTGTCATATAAATAAGTAAACTATAATCAGTCTTCCAGTGATTTTATAATGCACAGATGTGATTTTGCTGCTTAAAACTTTATCATTAAATGTTCAAAATCTTTGAAAAGTTTTAATTACATGGTCATTTCAATCTGCGAAAGATCTGTCCATCTCGAACTCATTCTGCCTATATACTGAATAACTTATGATGGCAAATCATGATCTTTTATGATCTCATCGTCAAATCTCATTTTTATCAACCTTGTAAACGGCGAACTAACTTTATCTAAGTCTCAAATTAAGATCAGAAAGCTCCATTAATGACCATATTTAATTGTGATAGTTTAGGATTTTTTAGATTTTTTTGGAATTTAAATCCAAAAAAATCCCCTTTTCTCCCGTGTCTTTTGCATTTGAAAATATGTTCATATTTTATGGAAAAAAACTTTCGGCGTTTTTCGAACTGGTGTAAAAATGAACTTGCAGTAGTATCACAGATTCTGAGATATTGAAGATCGTAGAAATTTCCTAGAAGATGTTCTATATACAACCGTTTTCACCCTACTCATATAATACACATATCTAATTTCAGTCTTTATCTTTAAAAAAAGTACTAGTACTCCTCCGATCCCTGTAAAAGATACCACATTTCCAAGATCTACATCTACTTATGAATTTTTTTTTAAATCTTAGCCTAGGAATGATGCTGGAGATGCGGTATCTCTCACCGAAATCGGATGAAAGATGTGGGATCTCCTTATGGAGTTTAAGATAGTGAAAAAGAATCTTTACTATGTAATAATTCAATATTATATTATAATGTCATTAGTATATATAAGAGCTCCTTCGAGATCTCTAAGATCCTCGTTTCTCTGGATCTGTGACACTACTGCACCCGATTGATACCTAGATTATGTCTTAGATAGCGAAACATTGGTCTCGAACTAAACGCTCATTTATAAAATTACAACTTGCAGAATATCTCCGCATTAGAGTTCATCATATTTCAACAATAATGGACTCAAGACTAGATTCGTATCCGGTTAACACAAGGTTTGGGACACTGATCCGATAAACTATACGCTCATTGTAGCGATTAAATAAAAACAATGGTAAAAATATATAGGTTTTGCAAATTAAAGATGGCATTGTACAAACTAACAGATAATGAAAGAAAGATAAGATAAGCAGTCTGGATGATTCGTTCACGATTTGTTATAAAATTTCGAACAGAGTTCAAGTTACAGTGGGTCTTTTCTTTGGTGATCGAAAAAACTCTGAAAATAAAATGACATTTCTATGTAATATGCGAGAAAATATGGCCTTACTCTTGGGTCGATACTGTTCTCGAGAGAAAGATAGAAAATCTTTTACATAGCGACGAAAGTAATTGAAATTCACTTAATACTAAAACAATTTATTTAGATATCATTCAGACGATACTGTTAATCTTGAAGATACGATCATTTTCATTGACATGGGCACTAATAAAACATTCACTATTCGTACAGATGATAACTTGGATGCAGCACGTCGTTCATGCAATGCAGACATTCTGACAAACGAAAGAAGTCCAGACACAACATCGATAACGTCATCGACCATGTTCTTTCCAAGTTCAACACCAAACATAACATATGAGAGCAACGCAGTCAGCATCGTAACAAACTACGGCTCACCATGGACTATTATTTTTCCGATAATAGTTAAACTTCTCTCCTTATAGCGGCATACACATTTAACTACTACTTTATTTAAATCCCATTTAATAATTCTTTTCATGCTTTTATTTCAATTATTGTCCTAATCAAGAAAATATCATACAGCGCCTTTTACAAATCAGTCGTTCACCAATTCTTCTTCGTTCAAAGTGTGTATTATTGTAAAAAAATTACTTTCATTGTACTTTAAATAAAAGCAGTTCACATTTATAATATGTGTAAGATATACTTTACTAGATGTGATACCGTATCAGTAAATAATGTCATATAAGTCGAACATTGATTTTACCTTTGTAATTCCTGAAATGCATCCCTGAGATCCGTGCGGAGCTCGGAGATAAATTACAGATGCTCAGGAGTGTTTGCAAGTTTACTTTCAGATCAATAAAATAAAAATTAAATGATTCAATATTGTCAGAGCACCTAATGAATCTTCGCCACAGTATAGCATTGAGCGATACAACTGAAATACGATTAAATGATAATCCTGCTATAAAACGGTTACAATCTGTCAGATTTACGGCGATGCATTTGAGGATTAAAAAAGCATATAGTGAGACAGAGGTACTGCCAATGAAATCCATATGTTGATCGAATAAGGATCTGTTAGTTCTTTAAAGTATAATGGCGATGTTCGAGGTGAATATTTTCTTAGTGATAATAGAAGGGGATGTGGAATAATGATGCCATAAAAAAATACTGACAGACTCAGACTTTGGCACGCATATCACCTGAAGCGATGACAGTTCGTTTACGTACATCAGAGCCCAAAATGAAGCAAGTTTTTGTTGTTTTGTTTCGAAAATATTCGTGAAGAATTGTGATAATGTCAAAGTGCATGCATGCTCTAAAATTTATACACACACGAGGGATTTCAGTAAACTTCTCTTTAGTACAATTTATGCGGCATAACTTACCTCGTCGTATATATCTTTCAGATATTAATTATATTTCTTCGAGTACTAGTTACAGAAATACCATGTTCAGTAAAAATGTATTAATTCAAGCATCATTTGTTTCTGCTCAAATATATGAGCATCTTTTGAACGTGTATATTATCTCTTATCAAGATATTTGAAGTGCTGTAACAGCTGCGACTATTCGCTTACAAGCAATATATCATTTAATGTAGCAATAAGAAATATCTCAGCGGGACTAAAACGTCAAAGCAATCACTCTTCATTTTATACGCTACCGATCGGTCATATTCCACTCTCTCTCTTTTCCTTATTCTCTTATTACAAATTAATCTCATAGCTGATAGTGGAACAATTTGTCCACCTTCAGCCGTTGTATTTATCGACTTTCACGTTAACGTGAGTCGAGTATGTACACCAACTCAACACTTCCTCCTGATTTAGCAACCATATGTGGTCGTCTCTCTAAAGAAGAGCTTCAACAAATTGGTAAATTATTTATTGAACAAGCACAAAATTATGTCGACAGCCAACAACAAACACGTGACGTTCGCACATCGTGTTATTCATCCTATCCCCCCACTTCGCCTCGTCCAACACAGCAAAGAATTTTGTCTATTCCTCCTCTCATGAATCAACAGCACAAGCTGAATCATCATGCTATCTCAATAGGACGTCCTTTAATGGAACAACAGGACTCTCATATGATGATGTCCACACCTAATCGCCCAACTCCTGATAGTTTTGACTATAGTGGTGAAAAGCATCGACGTGCAGCAAAATGTTTTAGAACCAACGAACAGCTTTTGAATGACCAATACTCAACCGTCCACCCAACTTATCGTCGCTTCAACATTAATGTTTTGAAACGAGCAGTAGCCTCAAACCTTCCATGCTTTTTCATCACTCTTGAACCAATATCGAACTCAGTCAAACCTTTATCTAGTACTCAAGTTGCTATTCTATTTAAACAACTATTTACCGTAAATCAAATTGATATTAAAGAACTCTCGTTATGCATTCAGACGGGTGGTCATCGTTTTAAATTTGCTGTCAACAGTAAAGTCGATTTTTTGAAGATATTTCACTTTACATAGCCAGAAGAATTTGAAGGTTATGGAGTGGATATATTGAACCCAAGATCACTACAGGAGTGCTTCTCATTGGTGGTCAGGTATATTCCTGTAGAAATGAACGTTGAGCAAGCAAAATCCGAAATAATGAAGGCAATACCTACAGCTGTTTCGTTTTCCATAATAAAGTATCAGCAGCGTCAACGTTCATCATATGATATAAGATTTAATGTTCCAAATATTGAACACTATGATACCGCACTCGAGCTTGGCCGTTTATCTATCGGTCACCATTACTTGCCACTTACACACTTTTATACGGGTTATAAATTGACATATTGTACTGCTTGTTGGCGTATTGATCATACAAGAACTCAATGTCAAGCTTGTGTATGCTGCCGTAAATGTTTGGACCCTTATGAAAAGGGAATACAGCATGAATGTTTAGACAAGAAGCTGAAATGTGCAAACTGTGGAGGAGAACACTTCTCGATAGACGCACAATGTCCAGTGATTATCAAGTATAAAGCTGACTTAAAACGAGCAGTTGATGAAGCCTTATCCAAAGGAACAATTAAACGTGCCATTCCTGGTGTACCATCACAAATTTTCAATAGACAAGGCGACGAGTTTCCCGTCTTGAAAGCAGTACATAACGGAGCAGGTCCAGGTTGGCACTCACCTCCAGTTGGTCCTGATTATATCAACTCAATCTATTCTAACACAACAAATGAAATGAAGGCATTAGTTAATTCATTCCAAGCACTCTCGGACACAATGAATCGGATAGAAACAAAACTTTTCAATTGGGATAAACGTATTGAATCGATTGAAAAACGTAATTTGTCACAAAATGATTGCATTACATCTATTATCGACATGATACAAATTATCAATAAATGGATTCATGCAAATAGCAATGAAAAAACTAAACTGAAAAAGAAGATAGACAAAATAGCCGAAGATCTCCGGAAGAGAAGAAAGGAAATTAAAGAAGATGAAAATGATTCTAGATCGTCAAGCTCGCCCTTGCATCTTCCAAGTGCATTAACACCATCAAACAATATCATCAACAAAAATAGTGGGGTAATAAATCCAGTAGCTGACCCATCTATATCATTACCCAATTACGTTGAACATTAAGTATCACCTCTCATCTTCAAATGTGTATGCTATCCCTTTCTATCCTCCCCCTGAAAATCAAACCGTTGTAAGATCAACGCAAACTCTTGCAGCAGCCCTTCAAAGAATGTCTCATTGGAACTTCCCCCTTAGAACTCAGAATAGAGTGAGAGAAATTTTAAATGAGTGGTTTGATAACCATACATTGAACGGAATTCTATGCGAATGGAAAAAAGACCTTAATCCAGGAACTATTCACTCTACACCAATCAATATACTAGCATATAATGTCCAGGGTTGGGGTACAAGAGGATTAGAAGCCATGGATATTGTTTTTAAAATGGACTGTTCAATATGTGTGTTCACTGAAGTGGGTGAATTATGGAATAAATTTAAAATCCCTCATTTCAGCTTTTTCCATCAGAAAGGAACAAATAAAAATGGTGGTGTAGTAGTTGCTATTGGAAAGCATCTAAAGGCTACTAGAATAGATGTGGACATAGATAATACAGTTATAGTAGATGTCAGTGGTTTATCTGATCCCATAAGAATTATAGGTATCTACTGGCCACATGGTCAAACTTGTAACATGAAGGATCTAAACAAATTTGTAATTAAGAACACGATTATAACAGGTGGTTTTAACGCTACCACAGATGAATGAGGTAGTCAGTCGACAGATAAGAGAGGAGAAAAGCTGAAAAAGTGGACGGAAGAAAACGATCTATCATTCGTCCTATCTACAAATAATTCCTCGAAACGATTCCTCAGGGGACGAGTGATCATTGGCCATTAGTTCTTACAACCCATAATATAAGTTTTTCGACGAACAGCTACTTTCCACAAGTAAACTGGATGGCCTTTCAGGCAGTCCTAGTCCTAGTCGAAGAGTATTGGATAAATGAACAAAAAATTCAGGCACCGGACATATGGTATCAAAACTATATTCGCTTTCTGTCAGCATTAAAGCTTCGTCGTACCAATTGGAGAGAATTAGATAAATATCGGCCCGCTCTACTCGATGATATTGTAAATGAACTGCGTGAGATTAGAAGAGTCCGTAACCAATACTATAGAGAAAGGAACCTATTAGGTGGAGGAAATGAAGATCTTAGAATCTTATTGAGAATAGTGACAAGAGATGTAAGGAAGCAAATCGCAAAATATAAATCATCGAGATGGAATAGTTTTTTATCTACTATCCAAAGTAAACATGACAATCGTGAGAAAATGTTTTGGTCGCACTTGGGTAAAATATATAAAACAAGGATAACACCTTTCTCAAAGCTATCGGTAGGAAACAAAGTGTTCTCGGATGAACAAGAAATAACCAACGCTCTATTCCATCACTATGACAGTCAATCTAAGGGACCTGAATTAGACAACAATAATTCGCACGATAAACAGGTGATGAGTGACTATTTGACACTGGAGAATTTACTAGATAGGTCAGTAGACCTAGAACTTGAACAAACTTCAATCACCGAAGTAAAAGCACATATTAAAAAGTTGAAGGGTAAAAAATCTTCGGGATTGGATGGAATTTCGAACCAGATGATAAAAATGCTCCCGCCTACATATATAGAGTGTCTAGTATCCTGCTTTAACTTTTGGCTTAAAGAATGCAAGTATCCGATATTCTGGAAATCTGCCAAAGTGATCTCACTAAATAAACTAAAGGCAGGGGTCCCACGCTGTGATCAAACCAGGCCGATCTCCTTACTAGCCACTCACTCGAAACTTTTTGAGAAAATCCTGTTGGATAGAGTGTGGTTATGGGCAGAAGGAAACAAATTAATCCCTAAGGAACAGTCAGGCTTTAGAAATAAATGTCTCTTACAGACCAGGATTTTGTCTATGTATCAAGAGATAAAGAACAACTTGGCTGCAAATGCTCCTACACTCGCGATTTATGTAGACTATAAAAAAGCGTACGATCGTATATGGCATAAGGGCTTGTTAGTAAAATTTTTTAGACTGGGTATACCTTTAAACCTACTCAAAATTTTGAAATCGTGGTTGGCAGAACGATCTGCCTACATCAGCTACGGACAGAAGAAATCCGAAATAATAAGCGTGGAAGTAGGCTTACCCCAGGGTAGCGCTTTAAGCCCATTCCTTTTCGTAATTTTTCACTGTGATATAGTCAAGTGTTTTGGGGCACACTCAGGTCATCTCTTTGCTGATGACCTTAGTGTGCTCATTAGAGCTCCCCTGCAAAGATCATTCAATAAGCTAGTTCGTTACCTAGAATCAGAAGGTACAAAGGTGTGCTCTAAGATTGTACAATACTCTGAACTATGGAAACAACCTATTAATTGTAGTAAATGTGTTGTATAAGTGTTCCATTCTCAGTTTGAAAGATCAGAAGTAGACATTATTATGGCAGATCAAAAACTAGAAGTAGTAAAAACATTTAAGTATTTGGGAGTAACGTGGTCAGACAAACTCTCCCTTAAGCCGTTAGTGAATAATTGTTTGGATAAAGTTAACATCTCTCTGAATAAGCTGAAATGGTTAAGATCTGGCAGATCGATATCTATGGAAGTATTAAGAAAATGCTTTTTTTCATACATTTTCCCAAATCTAGCCTGGATACTTCCTCTCTTCTCTCTCCTTCCCCCAATCTACCAAGAGCAGCTTCACAGGAAGTATCGGGTTGCTCTGAGATTAATTCATCGAGCACCTTTTGTAAAAGCGAACGATCTATTTGCGCTAACAGGAGAAAAGACGTTGGACGCATATGTTAAGGTATACTTAGAAAGAAGACTAAAAAATCTGTATTCAACAGATTTAGGAAACTCTTTATTTCTAGATGATATATTTTTCTGGGATATCTACAACAGAACAGACGTTGTTAATATAGGTCACTATATATATATGAGAAGAGTGAGAAATATGAAAGCGAACCATTAATGGCTGTTGTTAAACTGGCTGGAATTTATTGATAAATTAGATTAACCGGGAAGTTAGGCAAAGTTTTAGCTTTACCCTCCCAAAATTTTAATTTGTATTGCTCCAGGGGTAGTGTTGCTCAAGAGGTTGTGTTGCTCGTTGTCCTTCTCCCTTTTTCACTCTCCTTTCTGCAATTTTTCTTTTCTTTTTCTCATTTTTCACCTTTCCCCCCTTTTTATTTTTTTGTACTCTCTCCTGCTCTCCTTTCTCTTTACAGCCTCGCATTATATTGAAGACCGGATTAGGACTGAGCAGTATATGTTTATGCGCAGGTTCAAATTTGTAGTCCGCGTGATAATGAATTGTCTCTTTCCGTTTTCTACTCCTAAAATTTCAAGTGTAAGCGCTCCAAAGTGTTACACAATAAAGCGTAAACAAAAAAAAAATTATCATAGTGTTAAAAAATGACATACTATCCGTATAAATCGATCGTGAATAGAATATTATCTCAACGTTGTCAAATAGCAACGTCTGACCGAAAAGGATTAACGAGAAGTTTTGCATGATACATTCAACATCTTAGGGAGGATTTGAAACGACGCGATCACTCCCAATCTGAGAGTTATTATCCCTGGCAGACAGAGCTCGGTAAGCTTACTCTACGAACATCCACGATCACCCATATCTCTGCACTAATTGATAGTCCAACTCGAGTTAGGTATATATCCAAAATATTAGACTATCATCATGTAATTTAAGAAAAATAGTAAGGAGACATTATCTTCATTTTTGCCTATAGTGTCGATCTTTTCAAAGGGAGAATAATGTCTGCTAGCTATGTGTCTTGAATTACATGATGAAAGTTTAATATTTTGAATTTATACCTAACTCGACTTGGGCTATCAATTAATGCAGAGATGTGGATGTTCGTAGAATCAGCTCGCCAAGGTCTATCTGCTAAGGATAACAAGTATCAATTTGGGAGTGTTAGTAAGTGATCACATCTTTTACAAATACCCACATCTTAGGCTCTTATAAGTTCTATGAAGACATCAAAGAAAGGAAACACAGAATGTACCAGAAATACATTTAATTTTTAAGTGGTACTATTACATACTAATAGGCAAAGTAAGATGAAATAGAAACATAGTAGCAAAACTGTTTATCCACAAGGTGTGTGTTTGTATTGTTTCGATCGTTCGTTTGCTTCGTCTGCTTGTTGAATACATTTTTGAGCTTGTTCTCGATAATGTTGTTCCATTTCCTTCCATAAACGTTCTAATAAATCATCTTCATGATCAAACATTAATAATCGATCAATATAATTCATAGCCCATTCTAAATGTGATGCAATCGACGCACAAAAGATAAATATCTGTTTAATATTGACATATTGAGCTACTTGCGGCACTACATTTTCTGCCAGAGTTCCAGAAACAATCAGAAAAATGTATTGCGTCAAATGAGATGTAATGTAATCAATACAGCCATCTGCTTTGGTAAAGATTTGCACCCATCGATATGCCAAAAGCTTTCCCCGAAAATTGGTAGAAGACTCGGCATTCGTATCAACCCAGAGTACAACCGTCGCCATTATAAAATATTGAACTTAACTATGAGTATTGGATTGTATTTATATAGTGTACGAAGAAGTATGGCGCAGAATTGTGTATGTGTACTCTTGTCATTATCAAATAAAAAGCAGCCTTTATCAATAGATCAGTTGGAAAACTTATTTTTCGTGACATTTTTATTCGCTCCCAGACTTGATGTACCGCTTACACATCTCTCTTTCTCTCTCTCTATCTGGATAACTATATGATGAGTGCAATCTCTTATTTCTTATTTTTCAGCGTACCATTGGTTGACTACAATGTTATAGAAATGCAAAAAAATGTTTCTTTTTCTCAATTTTTTCCAACTATTAATCATGTCTACTTTCTACGCCTTCGTATGACTCGAAAGTGTTTTGGAGGTTTTTTCCAATATTTTATCTTTGAATCAAAAAAGGACTTTTTAATAGGATTTTATCAAGTTAAAATAGGCAACTATTCTTCCTAGTTATAAAGAAATTTCCAAGATATTATTATTCATGTTGATAAACAAAACACACATTAGTACTCAAATTACAAAGAATCATATTTCAACCAGTTCAGATTTCTACCAAGGTGACTTATGCGTAGACATTTATTCTTCCTTGCAAACTAAAAAGAATTCTTCTTATATATATTTATCAACCCTTTCAGGTCCACCTTACTAAATAAGGTACGCTTTTTTTCAAGTTTCATAATTTTTAAACAATTCACGAATGTAAAGGGATACAGAGAAGCAGTTTTCTCTATCACATAGAGAAGACTTTAGGTCATACATTAATATTAAAACTTTAACTGCAATAATCTCATTCACATGGTAAATGTAGTCAATATTTGGCGGACCGTCATACTCTATGTATCATGGTTTTACAAATATCATATTTATCACATGAATGATTTAATTGTATTTATAATTTTAATATAGATATATGTATTGAAGTCTTTTCTGCGTACCGAAGCAAACCATTTGCCAATATCTCTTTGCATGGGCGAGTTATTCAAAGATTATAAAGCTTGAAAAAACCGTACTATATGTAGTACATTGGATCTGAAGAAATAGGTTCCTTTTTGCGGTCTCCGAAATATTTCGATTTTCCGTGTAGCGATCAAGTCAGACATGACTCCTGTTAGAGCCCGGCGGTTCCAAAAAAAATGGAACCGAGAACCGAACCGAAAACCGTTTTTTTCAGATTCCCTTACCCGGATCCGGAAACCGTGAAAAAAAAGCAGATGGAACCGGAACCGGAACCGTTGGAACCGAAGATTTTTCAATTGGCAATGAGAATCTGTTCGAATAGCAACTGTCCTATAATCTTGAGCCAGAAATACCAGTCTACGACTGTATCATAGATAAACTTTGTGTGCGTCTTAAGATCAGGGTTCCCGATTGTTTTGGAAACTGGGAAGGTCTAAAAGTTTGCCTCAAAGTGTGAGAAATCATCTGACGATCGGTAACAAAATTTACTACATTTTTTTAGGAGTCCTAACCAGGGATGGTCTATAGAGGTTCCTGTGCTCCCCCTCAGGTATTGAACACATCTCAGGGCGAAAACTAGCCTAGGTGATTATTCGCGACAAGTGATATTAGCTAGTTCGTCAACTAATACTAGATACCGGTTCCAAAACCGATTCCGAATCCGGGTATTTTTTAGAACCGCCGGGCTCTAACTCCTATTAATATCCCAAAAGTTGATCTTACGGTAGCTCTCCACCAAAGTTTTGCCGAAGTACAAGCTCCGTTAGTTATAACCATAATACTTGTTCACCACCTTTGTAAAGTGGCGGAGGGGGCTACAGTAATCGATCGAAAATGACTTGAAAAGATTTTTTGAAAGACTTTGATGAAAATATTCACAACGGATGTTGCCCATATTAAATATCAAATCTAAAATGTATTTCATCTGTTGGCCGAGCCATGGGTCTGAAAGAGTTGATATTGCTTATGTAGATTTAATCTGAATAAATGATATAATAACTATATCTTATGGAAGGTTAATATTAAATCAGCTAAAACACGAATAATATAAACTACAATATGAATGCTTATATAAATTATATTAAGGTTGTATTTAAGTGCACAGTATTTTATAGCAATGCTCAATAATTAACTTATTTCTGCTCAGATTTTTCTTCATTAATTGTAGTAGAAACATTAGAAGTACAAGTAACAAAAATCTATTGAATCGGTAATGCCTTTTTCGCTTTCGAGGATCTATCACAAGGATGTTTTTCACCAATTTTTATATGTTTAGCAGCAGATGGTGGTTTTGCAGTAGTTTAATCTGATTGCTACACCAACAACATGTTTACACAGAAACTCTTTAAAAAATCCTGAGCAATTACATAAGCCATCTAACCATTTTAGCTTATTCACTAGTAATGTAACGCACCAAATATTGAATGCTTTGATTTTATATTGATCAAAAGAATACCATTTCAATTTCTTCATTACATCAATTTCGACGTTTGAAATGTTTGTTTCATCTGCAGCTGTAATGCAGTATTAAATTAATTCATCGTCCATTTTGATCGAAATTGTTGATTTATTGGATTTGGCCCATTGATATCCATTTGTCCAAAGATATAGTGATACTGTTTGCTTTTCATGGTGTTGTATCAGTCCTTGTTGATACGACTCGGACCATTTTTCGACGCTTTCAAATACACTACTTTAAATCTTTATAATGTCACTCGTTCTCGAAGTGCATCTTCATCCTTTATGACTCAGTTTTTCGCTTCCAAACCCTCACCCTCAAGGAAAGATTCAGTAGATGATCGAGGTAGAACGATCAGGAAAATCTCACATATATAACAAATGATGTAACACATAAAAAGATATCACTCGAAAAGGGAAAAGATGAAGCATATGTTATGTATCAGAAAAGAAAAATCCAAGTATATATGTGATTCACAGAAAAGGGAAAAAACCTAAATATATATGAATTAATAGGAGAACGAACGATAGCAATGCTAAACCTTATCTTTTTTCCAAATAGAAGCTATATACATATCTAACTAGTCATAGGGAAAATACCAATGACATGTGATAAGAAGTTGGAAAAACTTGATCTATATTAAGAAAAGAAAATGTTCAGAAAATACTCCCAGCAAGGAATAGAAAAGGAAAGAAAAAAATATATATATTTGGACCGATTATGTCATCATGAGTCAATGAAAATTACCATTCTTCTATTTCCCTCAAAACAATTTTAACTAAAAAATGGTTACTGATCAAATATTGTACACTTAATGAGCAAGTGAATTTTTACAAGAGTAAAAGTACTAGTTACTGATACTTTAGTTTTAGTGTTGAACAAATAATTAATTTACTGAGTAAATATAATATTTACCGATCATTCAGTTTTCTACTGATACGTGACATATAATACTGAGCAAATTTTATTGAGAATGCAAATAAAACTACTGTGCATTTAATTTGTAGCCATTATATTATACCCAGACAAACAGATTATTATCAAAAATATGTATTGAATGAATTTTATTGAATGATACAAATATAATTATTCATGAAATGATATATTTGATATTTTATATATCTTCGTATTTGTATAAAAATTAAATATATATAGTCTATTATTCTAATTTAGATGAGAAGATAGTAAAGAGAATCTATTAAGCATTCGATTTCATACTATTATTTTCAAGAAAGAAAAACAAATTTATTATTAACAATTTTTTTATCACTATTAGAGTACTATGTCTTCTTATTTTTTTAAATGTGTGCTTGTTTATCATTGTTTTGATAACAAAGTAATTTGATCTATGGTTCCTTTTGAATCAAAATATATAGGAAATGTAAAAAGGAAGACAAAATAATGTCAAATGAGTAGTAATAGTACTATATAAAGTGAATTTTTATCCAAAAATTGTACTTAGTTTTTTCATTACATTCTTTGAGCTTATGGACAAATTATTATTATTTACCTTATTGATATTCTTAATTCATTTCATTGGTATATGAAAAATACTACTTTTCTTTCAAATAATCTTTTTTGTTTTTATTATAGACAATACTGATGGAATTCATTGTTATAATTGTCTCTATGGTTGTTCTGATCCATTCAATAAACAGAAATCTAAAGCTCTATCATTAAAATCATCCACTGGATGGTGTATGGTATGTGTTTCGAATTATGCTTAATTTGAAAAATATTTATTTTGTCTTTAGAAATTTAAAGCATCTCATAACAGTCAATCAGTAGTAATTCGTTTATCTGCACCATCTGGTTTTTGTACTAAAGAAACGTGTCATGTAACTCATCATGATAGTGTAAAAGGAATTGGTTGTTGTTGTAATTCAAATTTATGTAATAATTCGAATACAATGACTATTTTATTAAGTAGTTATATTGGATTAATATTGATAATTGGAATAAATTTTATTTTTAATTATTCATATTAATTTTTTTTATTTATTTCTTTTGTTTTTTATCCAATAAATAAAACAACTAACTATGATATGTTATATTTTATTATTAACAGAAACATATTATTTGTCGCAGATCTGCTATTATTAATTCATAAAAATTTCCTCATTTTTTTATGTATAATTTCTTCATAATATGAATTTAAAAAAAAAGAAATTAATGGAATATTTTTCATAATTTATGCGCTTTTTTTAAATTCTTTCTATGCTAAATGTAATTTATTATTTTCTTATAATTCGTTTTTTATTACTAAATATTTATGGAAAATGTTTAGAATTTAATGATAGTACAAAAAATCATATTGAAAATTCTTGTGAATTAAACACAATTGATCGTAAAGAATTTTCAAAATGTTTACGTTGTTATATAAATAACTCAACTTTACCAATGGAAAATATCAAAATGACTCATAACTGTTCATCATTATATGAACTTCAATGTATAGAACTTAATTTTAATAATACACAAAGTTTTCTTAATTTTTCTTCTCAATCGATCAATCTATTTAATGAATTATTCGAAAAAAATATGTTTAATAAATCATCTTTTCACAATGCATTATTTATATATATTGAATATGATTCACTTCATATATTAACTCCCAATATAATTCAACGATTTGAAAAAATATTAAATCGAAAATATGAAGATTTACGATTGATTTTAAGAAATCGTGGTAATCATACAACACTCTATTTCGATTCAAGTATTCAAAATACAACATTTCGTATTATACAAGTATATGCTCATTGTAGTGATACATTAGGTTGGTCTATTTATAATTATGATGTTCATAATTCCAATACGAAATTACCTGAATATATAAAATGTCAACTTCATAATAAAAGTTCTATAACAACTATTTCATTAACTACCGTAACGCAACATAGGTCGTCTACTAATATTTTAATTACGACTATAACTAATACATATAATTCTTCAACATCAATAATACCAACAGAACGAATTCAATCCAATATTATCTTTATGACTAGTTTAATTGCAGGTGGATTTTTATTACCATGTCTTTTATTGGCTTGTTGTTTATATGTATTATGTAGAAGAAATAATGAAGTAAAGGAACACCGATTGAGTATACCATCTAGTATGACTGAATCAATATCAAGTAGTGAAACTGTTGCATCAAATCAATCGACTAAAAGTTCATTTTAATCATTTTTATAGAATAATAGAGTAATATCTTTTTTTAAAATTAAATTGAATTCTTTACCAGTTTCTTCTTGTTGTTTTATTTAAAATATTACAAAATCTTCAAAATTCAATAATAAATACACAAATGTTAATACAGAATGTTTCTTTCAAAAGATTTTTTTGTATGCACCTTTACTGTTTGATGTAACTTTATAAACAAATTTTCTTAAATTATCGTTAAATATATCAAGTTTTTATTTCTACGAATAAACTTCACAACTGCTTTTCAAACATATCACGTTTAACTAAAATACAAAGGTTTAGATTTTTCAATCATCTTTATATTTGTTTCACTGTTAGTCAAGCAAAGAGAAGAGAAAAAAACACCCACGAACATACAAGAGAAAGGAAAAATGCAATGATGTATGTAGAAAAACATAAAAGGAATAAGCCAAGCAAAAGTAGGCAAATTGGAGATTTTTATTTTATGATAAAAGTAACATCTGAAAAGAAACAGAACTGGGCAAGTCAAATGACTTGACTTGCCCACTTCTAAAACCAAGATATAAAATAACCCTGTTGGAAGAAAAAACATTTACGTGTGATGCATCAACATATATCGAAAGAATCCTTAATATTAACTTATCTTTGTTATTTTCTCTTGCTTACTCGTGTGTATGTATAAGCGATATCGAATGAAAAGCAATCCAATACATATTGGTATACTAAAGAAAAAAGTTCTGGCTTATCAATGAAAACCTTGCTCATTTTGCTCGTCAATTTTTTTCCGATAATACGAGAGGCACTAATGCATTTTTGAGCCATTATTCAAACTTCATTTAGTAGATTAATACTATTATTAAAATGATATATATAATAATCTTCAATGAAAAAAAATATTTGTGCTTGGAGTGCATATAATTTAATATCAGTATCATAGTATTAACAACGTGGAGTAGAAAGAAATAAGAAAAAAACAACAAACGAATCTTTCCACGTGTTATTTTGCAAAGTTTATTCACGAAAAAGAACGACAACAATTACACTTATTTTATTTATTATCAACGCAAAATGGCTGAAAAACCTCAAATAACTATTGCCATAATGAGTCCTGGTGATATGGTTAAAAAAAATATTCATATTTATTTATATAAGTAGTTTATCAATATTTTATTTTCTAGGGTCATTCATTTGCAAAAGTTCTACTTTCTTCAAATGAAAAAAAAATTCGTATAATAACAAATTTAACTGGACGTAGTGAACGTACAAAAAAATTATCAAATTTAGCTGGTATTATTGATGTTAAAACTGATGAAGAAATAATAGAACAAGCTGATTTTATTTTTTCTATTCTTGTACCATCTGAAGCAACTTTAGCTGCACAACGTTTTGCTTCATTTTTAACAAAATCTAAACATATTATTTATGTTGATATGAATGCAATCGCACCACAAACTGTTCATTCAATATCTTCATTATTTCCAAATGAAAACTTTGTTGATGGTTGTATTATTGGTCCACCACCACGTTCAAAAGAACATGCACCCTCATTATATTTATCTGGTAAATATGCACAAAAAATAGGTGATTTATTTCAAAATCTTGATTTAATAAAAGTACGAATTATTGGAAATGAAATAGGACAAGCAAGTGCTTTAAAAATGTGTTATGCATCATTTAGTAAAGGTGTTACTGCAATAGCTATACAAGCATGTGTTACAGCAAAAACTTTTCAACTTGATGAAATATTATTTGATGAATTAAAAGAAAGTATTCCTGATGCATATGAAAAATTAAATAAATCAATTCCAAATATGGCACCAAAAGCAGGACGATGGGTTGGAGAAATGGAAGAAATTGCTAAAACATATGAAAATATAGGTTTATCACCAAAATTATTTCAAGGTGCTGCTGAAACATATGAATTTGTTGCTAAAAAAACACCATTAGGAAAGGAAATAATTGAAGAAAGAAAACAAGGACAAACATTAGATGATGCTTTAAAAATTATGGCTCAATCACTTAATAATAATAATAAATAATTCATTATTTTTTTGCTTAGTTTATTATATTTTAATCAGAAGAAATTAAATTCATATATATTAATTTTATTTTACTTGTCATAATAACAAATTCTTGTGTATACACACACATAACTAGAATAAATAATTACCACAAAGTTAAACTTTACTGAAGAAAAAGAAGTGTCGAGAAATCATGAAATAAAAGTAAGTATAATGTTGTATAGAAAAAAAAGAGCTGATTTAAAATGAAGAAAACGAATTTTATTAATAAAGAATTATAGAAATAATGAGAGAATATTTTATTGCAATATACAAAGTTTATCATTTTTCATGAAATTTATTGGAAATGATGCTCAATATGTTGATTTTTGTCGTCAATTGTCATATTTGCAGGAAATTCCCAATAACACATTGGACATTGACGTACTTCAGCATCATCATTGATAAGTGAATTATATGTTAATGGTATTTGATTATCTTCATTATCTTTTTTTTCTTCTTCATTTGTATTTTGATATACAGTTTGAAGAAGTGCAACTAATTCTTCCTCATTAGGAATGTTTTCATCTGTTAAAATTGTTGTTGGATTTTGTTGTTGTTGTTGGTTTGTTTCTAATTTTTGTTCAAGTGCAGTATATTTACGATATAATGCTTTATATTCTTCAGCACCAGCTGATAATCTTTCAGTTAAACCTTGAATTTCATTTTGTAAATCATTCTAAATTTAAAAAAAAAACAAGTTAAGCTATTTTTGATTATCGATAAGTTTAAAAGCAATTTTATAAATAAAGAAAAAGAGTTTTTCTGTATAGTATTATATTATACAATCGATCATTGAAAACTCGATTGAAACTTATTATGTATTTTTCTTATAACTAGTTTCTCACGTAAATTATCAAACTTTTACTGCGCTGCTGGGAAGGTAAAGATATCCATAAGTAGAAAACTGTTGCTGATTTGAATTCTATGATAAAAAAAATTTCGTGACAACTTACAACAAATTTTTGATAAACACTTAATTGTCGTTTAACTTCAATTTCGCTTTTTTGATGTTTAACACAACGTTTTTCAATTTCACTATATGAAGATTTTAAAATTGTATATGCTTCTTGATTTGAATTTGTTTCATTTAATTCACTCTTTAAGGTTTCAATTTGATTTTGTACCTAAACAAATATAAATTATTATTGTTTTTTTTTTCTAATTAAAATAAAATATTTTCTTACTGATTCATTCGTTTCATAATATTGTTCTTGTAATTGCTCTACTTGTTGTTGTAATTCTTGTGATAATTCTTCATTTTTTTTTGACAATACTGATAAGCATTCATTATCAATTTTAAGAGCACTAATTTCATTTTTTAACAAATTATTTTCAATTTCTAATATTTCAACTTGTTCACATTGTTGATTTTTTTCTCTTAAAGTTGCATCTAAATGATCTTGCAATGACATTTGATGTTTTTCAATTGTTAACCGAAAATCACGTAATTGTTGTTCAAGTGCTAATTCACGTTGATTTGATGTTTTTGACAATTCATTTGATTGCATTAAACGACGTTCTAAATCAATGATTTGTGTGGCTTGATCTTTTGTTAATTGTGATGTAACAGCTAATTGTGAACGAATTTTATTTGTATCATTTAATAATGTTTTATTTTCAATTTCAAATATACGACATTGTTCAACGTGTTCTAATGCTTCAGCTTGATATTGTTTACACAATGATTGACAAGCATCATATTCAGTACGTAATTTTGATTCATTTTGTTGTCGAGATGATAATTCATTAATTGCTGTTTTATGTGATGCAGCAAGTGTCTAAAAACAAAATAAGCAATATTGATATTTCTATTTATTGACATAAGAATTCATAAAATTTTTGTTTTTTGAAGAAATCTTATCTTGATATCTTTTTAAAATGAGTAATAATTATCTCGAAAAAAAAAACTAATAAAAATTTTTACATACTTTCATATCGTTGGAAACTTTTTCAATATGTTCTTGTGTTTTTCTTTCTAAGAGATCTAATTGTGTTTGACATTCATCTTTTTGTACTTCTAATCGACGATTTATATCTAATAAATGACGATTTTCTTGACGTAATTTTTCTTCTGTTAACATGCGTTTTGTATGTATAATAACGATATCTTCATTATCACGATCAGCTAATGCAATAAGACTATCAGATTTAGTTTTTCCTACTGGGCCATTTGATAATAAATCAATATCATCTAATGCACAATTTAGTTGAAATGGGATGGATGAACCAAGATTTTTTGTTTTATTTATAATATAACAAAATTGATAAAATTCATCATCAGTTACAGGTAATAATGATGATGAAAATGTTGCTGTACCATGATAAAGTGATCCTGATGCTGTTGAAGGATTAATTTGTACAGGAGCATATGCTAAACAATCTTTTATATTTGTACAGCCAACCTAAATAATAAAAATAATTTTTTAATAATAAAGAAAAATAAAAAGAAAGAATTCATACTCGTAATAAACCAATTTGATCTTCATTTGGATTAATATTAATATCATGCATAATAGTAAAAAAAGCTGTAACATTTTCACCTTTTACATATTGATCAGCAACATTTTCAAAAACAACTTTATCATGTTGTTGATGTTCTATTGGCCAATTTAAATCTGAACTTGTATCAGAACTTTGATCATTTATTTCAGTCATTATGTATTAAGTGCAAAAAGTAGAAAAAAAATGAATCTAAAAAAAAATACAATAATATATATATGTACATATGTACTCTGGACTACGAACACGCATTCATATATGATTTATGCGTGTTATGTAATAACCATGATTTGAGAAACTAATTGAATAAATAAAATATAATATAATATAATGAAAAAAAATACGAAATATAAATATGTTAGTGGATGTAAAATGAATCAACACTCGGAATTACTTATCTTTATATGTCGTCGTGTCGGTAGAAATGATTCATAAAATAAAAAAAAACTTTCATCATATAGAAAAAAAAGAAAATTCCTAATGACAAAACAAAAATAGAAAAGTTTATTTACCTAAGAAATTTCTTGATAATTCGAGAGCGACCTCTTTTGGATGAGTAATACTAATAAATCATCATAAATGAGGTTCGTAATCATAAGAAACAAAATGGATAGATTATTTATAGATTATTCATCTTTAGAAAACACATAGTTCTATCACAATATTTAACTGATATTAGATTTAATTAAAATATCATCATGGTATGATAATAAAAAAAGAATCTATTTAAAATTTTAAATAAATAAATTATATTATTTAGGGGAATATGACATCAATACCCGTTGAGCTTTGTGCTACATGTAAAATAATCCTTGAATTTGTTTTTTTGTTTTGATTGATTTTTATTTTTATAGTTGATGCCGATGAAATACGTCGATTGGGTAAACGTTTTAAAAAATTAGATGTTGATGGAAGTGGTTCATTAAGTGTACAAGAATTTATGTCTATACCTGAATTACAACAAAATCCACTTGTACAACGTGTTATTGATATATTTGATACAGATGGAAATGGTGAAATTGATTTTAAAGGTTATTTTAAATAATAATAATAGAATAAAAATTAATTTTAATATTTTCTTTAGAATTTATCGGTGGTATTTCACAATTTAGTGTTAAAGGCGATAAAGAATCAAAACTTAGATGTAGGAATTATATAAAGAAAATCGATTTATAATGGATTTATTTTTTATTATATTCTAGTTGCTTTTAAAATCTATGATATGGATAAAGATGGATATATTTCGAATGGTAATTAATTTTTATAAATCTTTTTATACTGCATCTTGTTTTTTTAATATAACTTATTTGATTTATTTCATTCACTAGTGATATTTTATATACAAATAGTTCCTATTAAAATTTTACAATTATGATATTAGTTGAAGACGGACTGAATAGCACAGAATAATAGACAATTATTTTCTCCATCACTATATAAATGATGATATGCTTTGAGAAAATGTTGAATTTAATAGTAAGAATATTTGTGATGAAGATGAGAACTACAATTTTAAATATCTGTTGTGATACATTATATTTTTAAAGAATTTTTGAGAAAATTTGTATAGATTCTTTCATTTCTGATTTGTTTTTTATTGACCGAAAGATATTTTTAAATCTGATTTGTATTAGGTTACGATAAATTTGTGACAAGTCGATCTCGAACATTTGATCTATATCAAATAATAAACAAGGATATTTGATCGTAAATCATGCTTAATTTCGATAAAAAAAAAGACTATAAGATTTCATATAAAAATTTTTTACATCAATCAGCTATATATCATTTTGATATTGTTTAGGTGAATTATTTCAAGTGCTAAAAATGATGGTTGGTTCAAATTTAAAAGATTCACAATTACAACAAATTGTTGATAAAGTAAAAGAAACAAAAAAATAAAAAGGTTTCGTTTATAATTCTTTTTTTTTTCTCTTCTTTTAATTAAATAGACAATTATTAATGCCGACAAAGATGGAGATGGAAAAATAAGTTTTGATGAATTTTGTGCCGTAAGTATATTAATAATAATTTTTTTTTTCTTATATTTGCTTTTTCTTTGATTAATTTTAACTATCCTATTCGTTTGTTTTAATAAAAATGACTTAATATTTTTTTTTAATTATCCTTCACATCCTTCTTCTAGTTTATCCCTACTTATGAGCTGAACATAAGTCTGCCGAGTAACATCAAAATTTAAATAATTTATGGGTAATTTTTGTATTGTATGTGTCATTAGTACGATAGTTTATATCATGTTGTCAATTATATTTAAAATATATTATTTAAATTTTTTTTTCAATTTATTTTTAAATATTTTAGTGTGTTGGAGATTCATTAATTGATGATATTCAAAAGAAAATGACAGTAGCTGTTTAAAATTATACAACATACAAAAAACAAACATTCTTTTTTTTATTATTAAATACCCAAATGACACACCATGCTCAGTACGTGCTCACACACATTTTTCTTTTTGTATTAATTCCTAATCTGTACACGCATATATTTTGTACTGATATACTTCAGTGGATTTCTTTTTTGTTTTTCTCACAATTATATTCGCTGAATCTCGAACTCTTTTATTTTATTGTTTTGTTTATCTTCTTTCTTTGCTGTGTCTTTGTGTGTATGTAAGTGTAGGACATAAACAGTGAGATTTATTATTAACATTATTAATATTATATTCTATTGTGTATTGTAATGTGACTTAGTTTTTACTAGAGTTGAATCATTTCTTTTCTTTTCATGTCAGTATTTGTTGTATTGTACGAGTGACAAAGTGAGGGAAACAGCAGAACGTTTTCTTTATTATAAAAAAAAACAAAAGCAATATTGTAATAAAAATGAAGAAACAATTTGAAATATAAATGTTAGTTAAATTCTGAGAGAGAATTTTATAAAATTATTTATTTAGTTGAGCAATGTAACAAGAAACTAAACTGATCATATTTTGATTTATGAATAAAAAAAAGTTAATTTTATTATTTTATCCAAATGTAATGAGTTCTACATATAACCGAATAGCTTCTTTAAAAACAAATGAACATGAATTATTAGAATTCATGACATAACTTGAAGAATTTCGCGTTTATTTTCATATTTCTAAAATTGTTTATTTATTAGCTATCGTTCGAAATCAATAGATATTTAATCTAAAATGCTATGCGATGGAAATTTGATGCTAATTTTATTTTGGTCAAATTTTAATAACAAAAATATATTGTGGACTCTGATTCAATCTATATGAAAAAAAACTATGAGATGTCTAGGAACGGCGTGAAAGGGTCGAAGCAGACGTTCAATCCAAAATATTGACTTATATTCAGGAAAAAAATCTAGTAAAAAGACTATATCGTATACATGTATGTGCGTTAAGTTTTATCTTACATCGAGGAAAGAATGGAAAAAGGTAAAACTATATAGTGTAGCGTGATGAAAATAATGTATGCGAAAAATATTCATCTATCTTACTCATCATGACGTGTATGAAATAGCGCGAGTGATTGATTTACGTAAACAAACATTACTTAGAAAAAAACTAACTAACTTCGTTGAATATAAATGCGTAGGATAACTTGATTCTAAGATATATAAAAACAACTTCATTACATTTCAGCGTTAATTCTCATCGTAAATACGTATGATTATTTGTATATTGATATTTCTATGTAATCCAATACGTCAGGCATAAGTATTTGCATTAGAATTCGAAATTACTGTTTATATCACGTTGTAGAGTACACTTCAAAAAGTGAGAAAATATATTTCATCATTCGAAAGTTCATTTCTCCATATCTTTAAAATATATACACTAAGCATTAATCACAGTTTTCTTCATCGTATTTTGAAACTATTTATGTATGTTAATATGAAGCTCCAACCTCCGTTCTCAAATGTTATTTCAATAATCCATTTATGAAATACTAGTAAACAATAATTGACTTTTAATAATAATTCAAATGCGATACTTTTTTCTCAAAAATATTGCGTGTTGAACAGGATCAATGTGACATCATCGTAAAAGTTTTGTCTTTTGCATAATTCTTGTTTATATAGTAGAGCAATAGTTAAGATAATACGAGCATGAAATAAGTAACTGGTATACTGCTGATGGAAAAACTAGACTTGGGTAAAATATCTTTTTTTTCAGAGTGTAGCTCCAAGTTGTTCAATCCTATAAGAATTGCTATTTTTTGAAGAAATCATAATCATAGGTTAGTATAATATTAAAACAATGAAAAAAGATATTATTCAATTATGGTAATTTCACAGAAGTCATTTAAAAAAATAAAATAAAATAGATTTTTATGTTCACAAATATTTATTATAATTAAATTTAAACAGAAATTTATGATTTGAATAATAATTAGAAATCTTTGATTTTATACTCGAAAATTTTTGTTTAGAATATTTTCAATAATACCATCGTTCTGTCAAATAGGTCACAATGTCAACTAATCATGATAAAAGAAGCAGCACATTAGCTCATAAATTGGACTAGTCGGTGAATACTTACACCATTGATCAAACTACAATAATAGATGCATTTTTCTAGGCAGATGTACGTATCTACTAGCACACTTTTTCAGAAAAAGTCATTCTATGTTTAACGTATCCTGATATCATATGTAAATAAACGATTATATTTCTGATTAATCTGTATTGTATTTATTTTAGAGTTTCTGTTGAATGAAACACCTATCCTTTCGTTTTTCTCCTCTTAAATATAATTATTAATACGAAAAAAAATGTCTACTGCCATGATTTTCTTTACGACATGAGCTAGGTGACAGTAATTATGAATCATATTATAAATAGATGAAGAAAAGAAAAAAAAAAAAGGAGCATTGCACAAGACATAACTCATACCTAACAACAGTTGATTTATTCTATATAGAAACGTCAAGAAGATTCGAGACAAATTTTTTAATTTCTTCAATATATTGCATCAGGTATGATTAATTTTTGTATAAATAGAAATTGATTTTTTTAATTTGAAGAAAAAAAATCACTGCATAATGGATAGAATATCAACTTTTGAATTACTACCTAATGAATTATTAATAGATATCTTTGAATATCTTCCTGTTCAAGATTTATATAGAGCATTTTTTGGACTCAATTCCAGATTAACAACAATTATCAATTCATTTCAAGAATTCTATTTAGATCAAGCGGAATTTGATAATATTGATGATTCAGTTTTTGCTCATCGTATTACAACACTAATTGTTCGACATTCAGATCCAATTAATCTAAATCATTATCTAAAACTTCATGCCTTAAAACTTCAATGGCCAAGTAAACAACAATGTACGGAAACAATACAACAATCTCAATTAAAACATTTATATATTGGTCATCCATTTCGTGAAGGAGATACTAATCAACTTCTAGAATATGTTTTTGCAAATAGATTTCCTCAACTTCGTTCATGTTATTTAGAAAATTTAATGTCATATGAATCAATCATTCAAAAATCTTCGATTATTTTACCAAATTTACATTCATTAAAAATACTCACTATACATCCACAAGATATTGCACGTTTACTTAAATTATGTCCTAATCTTAATCAATTATCGATAAAATTTTTTCGTGAAGCTATTATTAATATTAATATATTTAAGCAGTGGCTACCCATATCACATGAAAATCTTCGTACACTTACACTTGATACTGTTGATCAGATGTCTATTGAGACAATTGATATAATATTAACATTTGTACCTAATGTTACATATTTATCAATTAATAGTCCTGGATGTAAAAATAATAAAATCGATATTAAACAAATAGCACATAGTTTACATCAACGTTTACCTAATTTGCGTCAATTTTATACGATTATATGGTGTAGTGACTTGGCACGGAATAATGTGTATACAAATAATATCAAATTAATACATTCTCTTCATCCACTTTTTAGACATATTCAAAAGAGTTTTACAGGAGAACGGTTGTCTATTTCGTCATCATCTTATCGAAGCAAATTATTGTAGAACGAAGATGAAGATTTAGTTTTTGAGTATTAATTCAGTTTCAAGAATATATTTGATATTTTTATTATAATTAAAAATTTCTTTCTATAAAATATTGGAATAACAAATATACTTATGTATTATCCGTTATGTAGAAATGACAAAAAGGAAAAAATCGATGATCAAGATCAGCTTCTAATAAATTTATGAAACGTACTTTTGGTAAGACTACTCTCCCCTAAAAAATGTCGATTTTCGTCAAAAAAATGATTTTTAAAAAAAGTGTACAGGAATATCGTCTACAGTCTTCAATTTAAATATTCTTTACAAATATTTCAACTTTGAAAGGCTTCAAAAGAACTATCAAAAGTTTCGGAAACTCTCTATGGTAACATTCTTAGATGAAATTAGATTAAAATCGTACGAAACTACGGATATTACTATATTATATTAGCTGCATGTGACGTTAGAAGTATAGGCCTACGCATTTTGATTACTTTTAACGAGTGATATACAATACCACCGTATTTCATATTAATGCCCAATGCTACGTGAATGAAATGCAGAAAAAAACAGTTTTTGCGATTTTCTCAAAATTAATTTTTATGCTAATAATGAATCTTCGCGCAAATTTTTTTCAGTATACTTCGTTCTAGATAATTGCGACTTTTCTTCATATGTCTTGAAAAGCTATGATGGTTGTTTCAGATCTTGGAGATTTTGACGTCCCCAAAATTAAAGAGAACGACAAAAAAAAAATCTTTTTTCTTCATCTAAAGAGGTAAACAGTTTTCTTTCAAATAAAACAGACTGGACATTGATCTATAGAAAATTCTTGGACGCTAAAGTTTCGAGAGGTAAAAAAAATTCGGAAGTTTAATAGGCTCAACATTTGTGTAAAGTTTCTGAGAGGTCTCGTATACTATATAGAAAATCGATTTTGGAAGAAAGACGGTCTGGAAGCTCATACCTTTTTTTCAATGCCTTATACCGTGGCAGAGCGGCTGAACGGCAGAGCGGCCGACTGAATGGCAAAAATTTTGAAATGCTCCCTAAAGTACACAGAATCTTTATTTTCGTAAAATAAAACAGAGAAGAAAACAAAGTCTTAGATTGTTTCGAAAGAAGAAATAAATAAATCGTTATCTTTTGCAAAGTAAAGAAAAATACGAAATCAAAACAAAAGAAAGGGAGAGTTATTTATGGTGAAACGCATGATAAAGAACGATTTTTGAAACTCTGTGACTAATAGCTAGAAAAAACGGACTAATGCCATAATACATCTCTTGCTGTTCTTGGCATTATATTGTAGAAGTAAATCATATGTTCTACTCTGTTTAACTTTAACATTCATTTGTATGTTCTGTGAAAGGTAATGATATATTTTTTATTATTTTCTCTATGAAGTAAACTATTATCTTGTTTACATTTTGTTTTGATTAAATAAATATTTTATCTGTTCCATTTTGCAACGGAAACGCTACATTTCTTTTTGTTTTTCAAAGATAATATTATCTTGAATTTTTTCGCATGAAAAAATATTACGGTAATAATCTTGGTGATGTGCGCAGCTATATAGTAGTTTTCATCTGTCGTGATTATGTCAATAAATAGAAACCTTAGTTTTGAGATTCCCACTGCGACACTTTTTCTTCACCTAAATATCACTTACCTCAAATAATTAATCTTTGTCACTGACGGAAAATTCTGTTTTATAAAAGTAACTATGATTTTTTTGAGCGCAATAAACGAAAGCTGTCGTCTGATCCATGCAATCGTTGATGACTGCTAAGCTTTGATGTTGAAGTCCAATGGTAAAATGCGCAGTGAAAAGGCTAGCTTGTTGCTGACTAATAAAGTCTTGTTGTACTTCATGCTGACAAATAAGATTATAGTTCATCGAAAAATCGATCTGAACTACAACGAAAGTTTTATCCGACGATTGTAAATGAAGCTCTTTGATATGATCACGTTGCTGTCGATTACAATGTGTATGAAGGAGAAACATAGGCCACTGTTCTTCGATTTCGGTGATAAGAGAAGCAATAGAACTATTCATCTGTTCCAAGTCGAATTGTTGTTTACTTTTTTCGAAATAGCCCATGAACAGGTGTCATCGAGATCAACATCAATGTTTTCAGTAAGAATAGTCATGAGCCGTTTCGATGGACAAGGCTCACATTCACTGGTGTAGCATTCTTTCGTTTCGACAGCGCAAGCCATACGAGTTATAAGATCTTTCATGTTGAATTTTTGATCTGTTCTTGTAAAGACCTTTTTCGGAACCTCCTAGCAGTAATTGTTCCAGACCTATAAGAAATTCCAAATTAACGTAAGTTAGACTCTGACACACACAAACTTTCAATAAGAGATCCATGTTCTCATGATATATACACATGCATGTCTCGTGTGGTGAGATGATCTTCATTTCTCGAGGTCTAAGTGAATAAAAAGTCAATCGACTAATAAGACCAGGATAGCGTTCGTCAAATAATCGATACGCAGCGAGAATAGTCATTTCCATAAAACAAATAGGCACTCGCATTTTATTGATTTGAATTGTATCCTCCGAATTTGATAAGTTTCGACTGACACCATCTTCATTGTAGAATTTGACAATAGTAGCAATCGTTTCATCCGGTATTGATGAATTATTTCGAGAAGACTGAGGAAAAGCAAGAACACCATCAGCATATTGAAGAGCAAGTGATCAACGAGCTTGATTTGGTGTTGATTCAAACCTAACAGATGAAGTATTTTATTAGAAAACTATGTTCTTAAAAGATTTAGCTCAAACTACACACAAGAGCTAAAAAGCGTACCATTTTCGAATTCGCTCTCGATCCCATTTTTCTGGAGCAATCGTCATCAAATGAATTTGTTCATTCTCATTACTGTCTTTATATAACATTTTCAATCCACTAAGAAATTTGTTTGATTCACAAATCTGAAGTCTATGAGGATTTGGATCTTTCGAATCATTTTTGTTTCCTTCGAGTACATCTCATAATCCATAGAGTACTCTATACATTTCATCCACTTTTGTCGCATGGGATGCACAACCGATCTATCAGAAAAAAGTATTAATATAGTAAGCTGGATCAAGTACACAAGCTTACTTGTCATGAATTGGAGGTACGTTTAACATTAGAAAAATATTTTATAATTTTTCCTTCGCTTCGTTCTGTTGATGTTCATAGTCATAGAAATCATCTTCTTCATCATGCATAGACTTTTTATCATTATCATCATCCATAAATTCATTACTATTAGAATTATTATCAATGTTTTCACCATCATCATTATATTTTTCTTCTTCTTCTGTTACGCTTTCACTGCCAATATTTGAATCATTCGAATCTATTTCATCATCTTTTGAGTCAGACCTCTCAAAGACAACCATTGGCTAGTAATTCCCCATTGCTTTCCTTTCGAATGTGTTACAACTTGGACATAACCAACGAATGCTTACTTGAACCCTTCTGTGGCGAATACGTAGAAACTCGAGCGTTTGCAAAGACACTGGGAATTTGCCTTTTGCTATACGAGAAGATCTCAAATGTCTTGTCGGGTATTGGAAACATTTTTGTCTGGACATTTTAAATCTCTCACAGAAAAGATAATAGACAAAAATAAAATGAATAACTATTCATTACATGTGAACGTCATGAATCACTATGAGATAGTTTTTGTTCAATGTCACGATCATCAGAGATGAACCTCCGTGATTATAGATGTCCTCAGCTGGAGAAAACAATTTATTTAAGATAGTCTCGATGATTATGTTGATCATTTTGAAATTTTAATTTTATAGCTGCATATCATCTACTACATTGGGATAATTGTTCAGCACATCGAACTCAAAAAAAAATTTATAATATCAATCAAAAAGAGATCTCATATATGCAAATATCTTTTGTAAAAAGAAAATATTCTTTGAAAATGCTCATTTGCTTTTATTCAGTTACATTAAAAATTCATGATGCACAATATATTCTAGAAAACGAGATGTAAGCAAAATGTAACTCTCATTTAATCATCTGAACCGATAAAATCAGCAAGAATGACTTCATGTGTATATATTCTGTAATGTGAAGACGTCGAAAGTTTAGTTTGGATCCATTTTAAAATTCTTCAAAAGAATATACAATAGTAAAAATACATAACTATATGAATTTCGACGAACATATGAGATTTCCATATGTCATATGTTTCCAAAAAATAACCTAGAAGCCCATGGAAGTTCTAATAGAGACAATAATTTTTTTTCATAAAACATGTTTTCTTATGACTATACACCTGTTAAGCTAGAAAAAACTGCAAAAAAACTTCTTCCGAAAAGCGGTCGTCTTCCCACGGATTCACCCAATATATTTTTTATATAAATTAAATGATGGTATCAATCTTTTAGGTAGATCCATATGGTCATCTCATTATAATATGAATAATACCATTCTCGTTTCACTCAAACCATAGTGGATAAATAATGGTGATACGAGAAATATTGTATTCCAGAAAAAATATGTAATTTTTAGAAGAGATATATGATAAAGAAATTTTCAGTTTTAGAATTAATTATGTTTCAAATCAAATTAGAAGATTACTCAATAGTTTCGAAATAAATTTTGATAAAACTCGATAGAAGTCTGCAGTTCTTACTTCAGAAGATCCAAGTTTAAGCGAAACTCAATGATTTGACTAATCACAATATGCATCATACCTATATACTAAAAGGAACATAATGATAACTAAACACCGATTATTCTCATGAATACTTCATATAAGGTGTCCCCAAAGCGAATTTCGAATAAAATTATTCTTGTCTTTTAAACATCATTTAGTAGAGTTTTAGCTACTGATCACAAATATCTATACGTTAGACTTATCAAAAACTCGTTTCCAGTCGAAAAATATGAAATACTAGAAAAGTATCGTTTTTTCAGTAAAATGCATTCTTCCTCGAAATGATCGATTTTGTAAACCTATCTAGTTTTTTCACGTAAATGGTAAAAATAAATATTTTATTTCATTCAACTCATCACACTATCACTTACAAAGCTACAAAGCGTTTTTTTTCTTTTCTTTCCTATGTTGAGAAAAGTCGGTTTTCGATTCTAAAAAAGACTTTCAGTCATAAACTGAATACAGAGTCAAATGAAGTATTTTTTGACGCGTATACAGTAATTAAAATCCTCGGATGATATCTGAAAAATACTTCATTTGACTCAGTTTTTCGTGTTGATTTCGAATCTGTATTTAGTTTGTGACTAAAAGTCTTTTTTGGAATCGCAAACCACCAAATACCACCTAAACTTACGTAGAAAAGCTAGATAGGTTTACAAAATCGATCATTTCGAGAAAGGATGCATTTTTCGACTGGAAACAAGTTTTGGTTATGTCTAAAAAGTAAATATTCGTGATTGGGAGCTAAAACTCTATCAAATGATTTTAAAAAAATTGTACTGTAAATTCACTTTGCGTACACCTTACCATGTAAACCTTTATATAAAATAACGAGAAAAAGTTATGTATTTGGTATGAATTAAAAGTTTTTTTGCACTTCATGTCATACAATACGAAATAAAAAAAAGTATAAATAAAAAATATATCTCGATTATATCAAATTATTAATTTCTAGATAGTTATTTATCTGACTCGGTAAATTCTGAATAATAACGCTGTAGAAGACGGGAACTTTCTTGACTTTTACGAGCAAATAAAGCAGCAATACTTTCCGCACCATTAATATTACCACGTTCAATATCGTCGTCAGCTTGCATTTGTCGTTGTGTATAAAATGTAATCCGTTGATCACAAACAGATTTACATATTTCAAAAATATTCCGTATTAATTGTGTTGAATAAGATCGACACCATATAAGTTTAGGTATTGACAAAGTATTGATCCATTTTTCATGATATTGAAGACCATTTGGAAATATTAAATATAATGCAAATACATATTCTTTAATGGATGAATATTTCACTAAAAAACGTCTTACTTCAATTTCATCTTTATCAGGAAATATTAATAAAATAAATAAGCGTTGAGTTTTTAATTTATTAATTTGATCAATAAAATTTTCTATTTCATGATGTAGATTTGCAATTGAATCAAATGGAACAAGTTGTTTAGAAGGATCGTGAATAATTTTACCAGGATCATATATAATGCTATGAGGTTCATTCAGAAATAGACCAAGAGGTCCAGATTCTCCTAATATTAATCTCTATTTAATATAAGAATAATTCATTTAGAAATATTTTTATTTAATAAATTGATAAACATACGTCACTCATGGTAAAATGATTAATTTAATCAGGGCATGGCATTGTCTTTGAACTATCTAGAATAATAAATAAAAGAGAAAGTAAATTGTTTTATTAATATTTTTTAAATATTTATTGAAAAATTCTGTGTAAAGAAAATACAATCTTGATTAAACTGTATGAGTATTATTGATACGATAACGATAAAAGTGAATTTAGTCGAAATAGAAATGAAGATAAAAATGAAAAAAAGATCTCTATTTCTATCCGTACTTATGTCCCCATATTTTTCCTTTCAACTTATACTATATTTCTATTTTCGACATTATTCAGATGAATGACAAGAATATATTTATATGAAAAATCTGCTGTGCATAAATCTGAATAATGAAGATAGTATTTTCAATGAAATAACATGGTTTATTTTATTTCATTTTGTTGATTATATCGTTGAATTGTCTTTTCAGTTTCATCTGCTAATAATTTATAACATTCAGCTGCTTTAGCTATTAGTTTTTTTGCTATAATTGGATTTTGTTCATCATTAGATAAAGTATTTGCTTGTTCAGGATAAAACATTCCAAGATCATGAAGAAGTTGACTTATTAATCTTTCTTTTAATTTTATTTTATATTTAATATCTTGATTATTAATAGAGAATTTTAATGGATAAAATTTTATTCGACGATTTTTTTGCATATATAATGGTAATTCTTGTGAAATATAAAAAATAAAATAAAATTCATCAAGATTTTCTTCAACTTCTGTTAATGTAAGATCTTTTGTTATAAAACGACGATATTGTGACGAAAATATTTTTGATAAATTAGATTTTTCATTTTGTATTAATTCATTATTTGTACAGAAGAAAAGTACAGGTTCAAATCTTGCTAATGATAATGAATTATATTCTTTAGAAGAATTTAATTTTTCGATTTTATTATACCGATCTAATAGGAAGAAAAAAAAATTAAATTATATATAAAAATTAGTAAATTTAGACTTACTTTGAAAATAAGGTTTTATTAATTTTTGAATCCATACTGCATGTTCTTCAAAAAAATCTTTATATTTATCAAGATTTGAATACCAAAGACTTTTAAATGCTGTTCGAAATAATGAAAATTTTTGCCAATGATCATCATTTTTTTTAAATTGTTCTTCAATTTGATTATTGAGATTTAATAATTTACCAATTAATGATATTTGCCCATCTTCATCTATTGTTTCATTTAATTGATATTTAACTAATTTTAATAATTCTTCAATTGATTTATAATCACTTTCTGTTGCAATAGTTAATTTAATAATATAAAATTCAGATTCATTATTATATTCAACATTTTGTAAACATAAAACAGTTCCAATATCAAAAAGAATTTCTTCTTCATCAGGAAAAACACTTATACGTCCAATATCAGCAAAAACAATAGGTGAATTATCTACACCTAAATTAATTTCTAGTAAAACATTACGTAATGGTTGACCTGTTGTATTCTGTTTTTTTGTTATAAAAGCTTCAGCAATTTCTCGTTTTCGACTTGTTGATAAAAAGCCATTTGTTGATAATAATGAACCAATTGGTGCTGCTTGAATTCTATTGATATCACATTGTGTCATAACTAAACCATGATATACAAGTAAAATTTCTTTTGAATTTGTAGTAAAACGCCATTGACGTAATTGTTCTCGTAAATCTCGAATATAAAATGCAAGAGCACGTAATTTTATATTATCAAATGATCGTAATGCTCTATTAACTATTTTATGAACAAATGATTCACGTGTATACCACATAATAGCATCTGTTGATGTATAAGTTAATTCAAATTCTTTAATATGATCTAATTCTGATGGACGTTGAGCATAATATGCATAGCAGATTTTTAACATTTCTTGTTTACGTTTCCAATAAGCTTGAAATTCAATACAATTAGGTATAAGATGATTTGCTAGAAATAAAGCTGTTTGACGAGTTAATTGTTTAGGATTATCAATTTGATTATTCCATGTATAAAAATGTGTTTGACATTTTAAATCAATCCATGTATGAACACATTGAATAAGTTCTGTTTCAGATGCTATACAAGCTAATATTTTACTATAGGTATCATTCATGAAATTGCAATATTTTTCTGGAGATGCACAAAAGATTATTATTGAATCAATTGATGCTATTGGATGAATTGAACGAAGACATAATGCTGCACATTTTCCAGACATAATTAAAAGAATTGTTTCTTGACGTTCATAGAGAATATTGAGACAATCTTTAACATCATTAAAAAGTTCAACTCTATCATTGAGTTGACTCAGTAATTTTTGAGTACGTATATCTTTTGGATCCATTTTTGTATCAAGCCATATAATGGATACATCATGACGATTTGATGGAATAATATTTACATCAATCAAACGTTCAGCTGAAGAATTACCTAAAGGATTTAATGATCAAAACTCTGTGCACATGTTACAAATTTTCTGTAAAATTCTTCACCTATAGTTCCTCGACAAAGTAAAAACCAGCTTTTTTATATGATATTTCATTGCTGTTAGAAAAAATGTCCGATTTCAAATTGTCGTCTAATAAGAACGAGACATAATTCTTTTGCTATCAGTCTCATAAATTGAGAACAAAGTGGAGATTTTTTTGCTAGTAAATGCCATTTTCAGGTCAAGTGATACGAAAAACTCGAAAGATCTTGATTTTTTTTCAAAAAAAATCCTTTTCACATTATGATTTACATTTTGCTTGGTGTTTTTTCTGAACGTCTGAAAATATTTTTTTGTCAGATTCAGCATCAAAAACTGAATCTAGACGAATTGTTAAACCGATTTTAAATTTTAAAATCTTTTCAAGGTGACGCTCCGAATCACATTGATTGTGTTTGTAAATCTATCTATTATAGTTTTTTTTTCTCACGTAAATGATGAAGCGAAATATTTTATCTCATTCAACTCATCATATCATTTGTAACACAAGCACATATTCTTTTGTTGTTTTCATCAAGAACAATCATATTTACTTAAATGTAGATAGCATAGCTAGAATTAAAACTAAGCTTGATTACGGTAAAAGTATACATTGACCGATGCAAAAGCTTAGTATTGATGAAGAAAATTGAGAAATACAAACAAAATTCTAACTATCTTATCCACAATTAAGTAAATATAATTTTTCTCGATAACGAAAATAAAATAAGATAAAAAGGATATGGTTTTTGAAAAAATAATACCGAAGCTTGTAAAGATTAATTAATTGAATTTGACATATATTTAGTTATTTTAGACTTTTCTACAGCAGTTGGGAGTCGTTTTTTTATTCTATGTAATATAGGATCAATGAATTATTTCCGTAAATTCACTAATAGACTGTTCACTATCATCTTTTCTTACCATTGAAAAATTTTGTTGCTCCGCTTCCAGAATTACCAAGAAGAATTGAACTAGTCATAGACGTCTTCTGTTACTTTAATATATTATAGATTCGTTGTAGTAATTTTCTAAAACACGTTATATGTAGCGAATAGAGCAAAAAAATCTAGAAATATATACGTAAGAAAGAAGCTTCTTTTTTTTTTGGTAAATAGAAAAAAAAACAACTACGTATATTTTTTTCCTTATAGGTAAAAACAATCATGTTGGTAAAAACAACCATGTTGGTAAAAACCAAGATTCTTTTTCTTTCTTGTGCAAATTCCATAGTGTAACAAGAAAAACTACTTATCATCGACAAACGATGTGATATAATCTTTCCAACTTAAATATATTCATAAGTTGAAAAAAGCCTATTAATTCTTTTTAATAAAAATCATTAGAAATTTCCTTTATTGGATTTTTTCCAAATTCGAACATGAATTTTTTATATGGATTGTTTTGAAATTATATTCATGATAAATAAATAACTTTGATTAACATAAATAAAATTAATTCGAATATAAATATTTTCATTATTTATCTAATTCATATATTTATTTATTGATTTATAGATCAAAAAATGATGTTATATAAATGCAGTAGAAATAAATATTGCAGTTTATGATTTTTGTTTCAATCGTTTCGGAAGTACTAAGAGTATTGTTAATCTACTTCCTCAGAATAGAAGGACACCTATGTAAAAAATTCCAAAAAGTGTAATAGAAGGCCATGAATTTTTTAAAAGCATTTTTTGAATATTCAACAGATTTTAGAAGTTTTACCGTTAAAAAGCCGAGCTTGAGAAAAAAAAACATTTTTTTGTAATAAAAATGGCTATTTTTTCCTGCAAAAACCATAATTTCTTCCATTTACAAGAAAAAATTTGAAGTGCTCATCTCTCTTCCGCTTAATTTATATATCTTTTAATAGAGTGTATTGAAAGAAGAAAATATCTAAGGCCTTCAGGTTCATGACTCTTCTTTCCAGAGTTATACTCACTTTTTTAATAATTGGAGAAAACAGAAAAATTCTCGACTTAGTCAGGATAAGTAATAAAACTATGAAAATTCTATCAATAACAAGTGCATTGAGGGTGAGTATTTTCCTGAAAATTTAGCTTTCAAACTTGTTTTATCATTATGGTTAATAATTTTGTTTACCTAAAAAAGAAATACTTATAGTTATTTATTATCCTTGCTTCTAAGTTTCTGTTAAAGCTTCTTTTTATTTGAATATACTCTATATAATAAGATATGAATGAATCAAAACGGAGTCGAGCATCTTAGTTATTTCCTTCATTGCTTGCTGAAAATGTCTGTGGAAATATCAAACGAGTATTTCAAAAATCCCTATTTGTCTATGTAAAAATTATCAAAAAAATAACCCAAAACTATAATCGACTATACTTTTGTAGTCGGTTACAGGAAAAAGATGAAACAAAGATTATTTGACTCATTAAAAGTACCCATCTTTCAAAGCTAACAAGTATCCCATAATGAATAGTCGGTATTTGTATCTCTTTTTTTATCACCAAGTGCGTCAATTTTAAAAATAAACTATACTATAAGATACAGGATGAAAAGCTCTACAAGTTACATTAAAACTTTGTTTTATATATGTACTCCTTATTTTCAAAATGGACAAAATTCTGTTTGACCATTTTTCGACGCTGCGGACAAGATCATTTTTTAATCGCACAGAATTTTTCTTATTTTAGAAACAACAAGTGCCTGTGTATAAAATATACTATTCGTTATAAATTTTAGAGCTATTCATGCTACATCTTACGATATACTTTGTTTTTCAAATTGGCATATTTGACAATAAAAAAAGAAAGACAAACACCGACTATTCATAATGGAATACTTCTTAGAAGGCTATGGCCTTTTATTTTAAGAGAGAGTTTAAATAACACAAAAACTTTATTTTCTATTTCACATAAATAATTTTGTCACATCAAAATTCTCATATAAACTAATTCTATTGAATTTATTTTTTTCGACTTTCTTATCTTACTGCAAGGTGTTCCAAAAATCCGTAAATATATACATTCATTCTTTTCATAATATTGAAAAAACACTGCAGAAAGTTTATTTTCTCTATTGACTATTGATCTGAATTCAATGTAATCTTTATATTGTGCATCCCAAAATATTTGTGACATGTTGTATTTTGCATATATTTTAGTATAGATAAAAACGCACCGTAAAAAGTCCTATAAAAATGTTGAAACAAATCTCTACTAGTATGTTTTAAGGATTTTCAAAATGAAACACCTATATACCAATGCTACTTCTCATTGTATTTATAATAATAACAATGTTTAGAAGATCTTTTCTTTATCTTGCACTAGGAATTTGCTCATACAACTTATGTAGAATTTTCTAGAGTGCATCTTTTGAAAAATCTATAAAGATTTTATCGTTTTCTGAAGATGATATATATGCAGAATACAGCATGTCACGAACATTTTGGAACATCTGATATATATCATATAGACATTGCTTCTAACTTTACATTTTTGTATGAGCCATTTAAATAAAAAAGCAACTTCGTCTGAAAACAACGAATTTTTTTATTCTAATCTTTCTAGACATGGACATTTATTCGAAAGTATACAGAAAAAAAGTTCAGAGAACATACTATATAATTATGTATAAAAATACATAACACGAGAATATTTTATCATTGTATTTTGTTATTTTGTACAACATGCTTTGTTGACAATACAATTTGTATTTCTTAATCAATCAAATAATAAAACATTTATAAACGTTGTGTTCTTGCATAAGTATCTATGTGAATTTTATTGATTTATACATGTTTAAAAGAAAAGAAAAAAAATAAAATGATTATAATTAATAAAAATTATTCTTATATAAATATTTTGAATAGAAATGTTTGTAAAATGATCGTCATTAATTACATTTATTTATAACGCTAAGTTTTTTATAACATGCTTGTTGCCATTTTGGAAAAAGCAACGCCAAAAACAACTGCCGTAATAGCTCCAACACCTACGGTGGTAAGCAATGTACCAATAATAACAGGTTGTTCACAATGTTTAATAATATCACTTGGACTTTCTACTTGAACTGCTGGAAGAGTTGTTGTTGCTGTTGTTACTGTCGCTGTTGTTATTGCTTTACAAAAAAAACATAACAAATAAATAAATGAATTCAGAATAACATTCAATCTTACTTGTTGATGTACTAGTTGTTGCTGATGTTGTTGTTGTTCTGATAGTCGAACTTGTACCAGTACCTATATATATGCATAAATAATAATAAACAGTGAATAAAAAATGAATTTTACCTGTATATAGTGTAGTTGAACTTGCTACAGTAACACCACCTGTTGTTACTCCTGCAGGTGCTGTTGTTGTTGATACACCAGCTGTTGTTACATTTGGAAGAACTGTTGTTGTACTTGATGTTGTCATTCCAGTAATATTAGCATATGCATTTGTATTAAATATAGTAAATGGCCAAAACGTAGGATCAAGAATTGGTTTTGATTGTGGACCACAAAATTCAGTACCAGTTACAACACCACTATTTTCATTATAGAATTTATAAGAAAACTAAAATATTAAATTCAAATATTAACTTACTTATCGAATAGAATATAATAACTTTCACCCTAAAAAAAAAATTCATGTTTTTTAATCAAAAAGATTATTCTAATAATTATCTTACAGGTGTCCATGTATAGCGTGTAAAAAATATGAGAGTAAAATTTGAATAGATCACATTAACCATATCAGTATTAACAGGAATTGAATATACTTGAGTACCAGTTGAAGTTTGATAGAATCGAATTGAAGAGTTGTCCGAGGGTCGATTTACAGCTTTTGTACATTGAACACGCCATATTGATTGATTAGAAAAAACAGTACCCACAGGAGACTATCAAAAAAAAGATTTTTAGATAGAGAAAAATAATTATAAATAGACATATTTAGATATATACCATAGTACCATTGACATAACTTGTATAAATAAGTTCAGGTGCATTTACACCAACAAGATATGTAACACATACGGTAGTACCTTGTTGACCCAAATTATCGATTGGTGTATAACAAACAAGATTTGAACCTATATTAAAACACGAGAAGATGATTTTGTATATAATATTTTTTTCAATTAGAGAAGATTTTCTTTTATTTAATATTCTTTTTAACACTTATTACATCTACGGGGTGTGACAAAAGTCACTTGTGGAAAATAATTTCGTCTAATTTTACTTTTGTGCCTATAATAAGTATCATCGTCAAAGTTTTTATTGATACGAACAAACTTCACAAATATTATTCAAAGGTATCATTCTTGACTGAAATATAAAAAAAACAAAAATATTGCGGCAACAGAAAAAAGATTCTGCATAATATATAAAATAGCACAATTAGATTATATTATTTTCCATAAGTGACTTTTGGGACACTTTGTACATTAATGAATGTATCGAGATACTTAAGTCTGATCAAAAGTTCTAATTTTGTTAAAAAGAAATATAAAGATTTGGGGATATTCTTAATTTTATTTTATCAAATGTTAAGGATAATTATCATGGTTATTTATATGAAGTTCAATCCTTTCGACACAATTTGTTAAAATTTTTAGATACCTTGGAATTTTGTTCGATGATGTCAATTGCGTTTTAGCACAACTAGTGATGGAATATGGATTTATTTTAGATAGATTAGACATAAGCCATTTGATGCTAGTTGGCTGATTGAAGATGAATCATTAAAAACTATTGTTCATGGAGAGAGATTTTAATCAAATACTCCTGAATGTAACTAAAGACAAGATAGTAGGTCACCAGTATTATATTGGGAATTGTCCGAAGCCTTTTTCAATGAAATATGGTAATAAAAAGAGAAATCACGTTCAAAATGTATAAAATTGCTAAGTGAGCATCGTTGACTTCATACTCATCCAGTATTATTAATTATATGCCAGAAGAAGGCATCAATATAATAACATATCCACTATATTCAGCAGGCCCGATACTATGTATTATCTTTATATGTATTTTTAACAAAATTAAAACTTTTGGTTAGACCTAAGTATGACTTTCTTAAATTACACATATTAACTATATCTGCTAGATATTTACCCCAAGCTGATGCTCCTGGTGTCCATGTCATTGTCATTGTATATTGAAGTGGATTAGTTGATGATTGTGTAATAGCACCACGAACCATACCTATCAATTCATATATAATATGATGAAATATTTATAAACAAGATGTAAATACCAGGAGGTGATGTAGTCAAGACATCTATCAATGTTACACCTGAACAACCAACAAGAAAAATAGCTTGTTCCGCGACTGTTTGATTAATATCAACACCAACACAAGCGGCAGATGGACGTGCTCCTACGTATGATGGTCCTTTTCAAAATGGCAAAAAATTTATACATATTATGGAAAGGAAAATAACGTCAACTTACCTATGGTACATGTACTACTTATATTATAGACTTGAACAAGAAATTGTAAAGGTGTCACAGATCTATATATATAAATTTGATTAATATTTCGAAGAAGAAAAAATTCATACATACAATGGGGATGTTTGCCAAGTAAATTCATAATCTTCCATCATAAGACTAACAGCCCAAGATCCAACAGCTGTTGCTGAATAAGACACTAATAATAGAAAGAAAATCATGCATAAAATAAATTGATATTTAATTGTATCAATTATTTTAGAAATAAATGTTATACATATGTTAATTAAATCCACATACTCATGCAAGTTGTTGAATTAATTGTTGCTCCAGGAAATGTATTACATATACCAGCACATTCATCAGCGATGACATTAGTAGGTACTCGAGCAGTTGCACTAGCCCATCGACATTTTACAGTATCACCATCGGTATCAGCAGTCGGAATTAACCATGTATAAGAATAACCAACACGAAGTAACTTGACTGGAACCATTGCTGATGTTGGAGCCGTATTGAAATGTCCATCGACTCGCAATACTGTACTAAAATAAATAAAATGAAATATTTCATTTTTTATTTTAATCGTCAGAATTGTTCTTAAAAATAATTTAGATATATAATTATTTTTTTTGATATTATGTAGTTTACCTTATCTGAGTTGTTACGGCCCAATTACCACCACCTGAATTAAGTGTAATCCAAGCACCGCCGGTAAATGTTAAAGCAATTGTAATACCTGCAGGAATATTTAATATTGTTGACATTTGACCAGCACTCGTATCTTGTGAAACACTAAAATCAGTGCATGGTACAGCTGCAGTTACAGGACAACTTAGTGAGCCACACTGACTACCGAGACAACAAACGCTACCAGCTCCAATTGTACCACCATTATTTATAGTAGTTTGATCACAGTAATAAGAACCACGACGCCAAGCATGTCGTTGAGTAAATGAAATTTGAACAGGATTTTGACTAGCTAGCGTTGGATTGACCTATTTCAGATTAAACAATTTATAAAGAATATCTTATTAGATAAACTTACAGGTTTCCATGTAAATGAACCACCTCTATAATGAGATGTTTCAGTGACGACAATAAATGAACATACGAATAATGTAATGAATATGTATTTATTCATGATAACAGTGTAAAAAGAAATAAATGAATGGCGAAAAAAATGACTTCTGTGCACTCTTTTTTATAATATAGTTGAAATGGAATTATTGAAAAAAATATTTTGTGCAATATTTGTTTCTCTTCAATACCAGTTAAGGAACCAAATAACGCATTTCTTTTTCATGATAGCATTTAACTAAAAAAAACAAATGAAAAAGTGAATTTATATTGATTGTATAATAGAAGAAAGCAAAATTGAAGTGTCTAATTGAAATTTTAACTACTTCACTCTATGTTTTTTTTTCTTTTTCATGTAACAATGAAAGTAATATATAAAACTATATGATCAACATCATTTCAAACAACATTTTAGAAATAATATAAAACATATCGATATTTCTTCAAATTTTGTATGAAATTTCATATCGTATGACAAAATATACAATAAATTTAATTTATTAGATGATTAACAGAATATACACTGTAATAAATTAGAGAAATAAAATGTGACAATCTGTTATAAGACTACGACAATCACGGGTGGTTGAAAAATTTTGTACCAAAATATATGACTCTTTTCCGCACGTTTAAATACAATGAAAAGGAGTAAGAAGTAGTAAGCCAGAACCAGAATTTAATGCTCTTTCAGAATAACTAATTAGAATTTTTCTACGACTTTTGACTATTGAGCTAGAAGTGAATCTTTAAAAGGGCCAAAAAATTCTTTTGGGCAATAAAACACCTCTCGTCGAATTTTTTTCTATTCATTCTTGATTCTACACAGACCTCAAGATGTGCCCATAGCGCATGACATTCTTGTTCAAGATATTCATGTTTTTCATGCGCATGCTACAAGAAGTTCGACTAGGGATACATGAAATTTGTTTCAAGTGTTCTATAAAATTTTATTGAATATACGAAAAGATATAGAAATTAATTCTCTACAAAACGGTGTATTTGAGTCGCCTTTTCTGCAAATGCTTTAAGAGCAACAGAGGCCTTTTAAAAATCTATCACACTAAAAATCGTGTTTTTTTCGACTTTCGAATTTTCAGGTAAAATGATCCTCCATCATAAATGTCCTATTTTTGAACGGATCGATCTAAATATGCCATTCTTGTACCATCTTATAGAGGGAATATTAGACTACAATACTATGTATTTTATGAGTTTCTTTGATGCTTTTAAGAAGTTCGATAAATCTCACAAAAGTAAGATTTTACTTGTCCAAAAGGAATTTTTGAGCCTTTTAAAGACTTACTTCTAGCTCAATAGTCCAAAGTCATAAGAAAATTCTAATTATATATTCTGAAAGAGCATCAAACTCTGATTCCGGCTCACTATTTCTTATACTTCTTCCCATTATATTTATATACGTGAAAAACAGTGAAATACTTTGTGTCAAAGTTTTCCGAGCCCCTATTGTTTAGAATATTTTATGTACATAGTGTCTTGATATTGAGTGAAATTTGATTGTTAACATCCATTCTGCAAAAACTATTGTGAAACATACAAAAGATCTAAGTTGCTATGTCGGAACAACTACGATGATGGTAGATCACTTCAGATTACTCGAGTGTTTCGAGGTCATATTTCAGGCATAGGAAGGTGGATACTAGACTACCAAAACCTCCAAAGTATTTCTACTTGCAATGAATTGTTATCAAACTATGACATTCTTAACCAAAATCATTTTTATACAATCAGAACAAAAACTTATTTTTCACAATACATGCATACACTTCATTGAAAGCAGAAATACTTTGGGAGTTTTGACAGTCTAGTATCCACCTTCCTATGCCTAAAATATGACCTCCAAATACTCAAGTAATCTAAGGTGATCTACCATCATCATCGTTGTTTCGACACAGCGGCTTGAATCTTTTGTATGTCAAGTACTACTTCGGAGTTTTTTTTTTGACCAATCCTGTTTTCAATTGACGACCCATCTAACTAAAAGAACAAAATTGATAAAAAAAAAAATTCCTGAACACAGATGACTTATTCAAACCTTTCAATTAAATAGTTTGACATGTAATAAGTAAAAAATTATTCACAACAATAATATTTCACATTTGTTATTTTAAATGAACCAAATAACTGCAGAGTGCAAAATAGATAGTTTACACAAGTCAACTAACATCAGTTCTATGTTATCATCAAAGATTATTATCAAGTGAATCGAAAATAAATATAAAAAAGAAGATCAAGTCAATATTAACTAAGACTTTAAACTGGATGAAGTGTAGCAGTCAATTTATTGCTTACCATTCACGACATTGTCATGTAGAATCTAATAGGATTTGTTCGTTCTCATTTATTAACATAAATTGTCAATATTAATTTGAAGAAGTATAGATTCTAATTCAAAACTCAATGAAAATAAATCAGTTTGTAGATGTTTAATCTCATTACTAAGTTGAATGATGATATTATTCTAATTTCTAATAAAGACATTTCAATCATATTTTACATTTTAATCTGATTAAATTATAGCTTTTTGATTTTACTTAGACAAATACTTTTCGATAGAGATTATTGATATATAACAGGTAGTGCGAAAGTTTTTGGACATACTATTTATTCATTTTTAATCCATTTGAAAACATTATCTTTAAGACATTCAGAAAATTAATTTCGACGAAAAATTTTTCCATACATTTTTTTATTTACATTATTATGGTTCAAAACGAAAAGTTTTAAGTCTTTATTAATATGGACTGGCAACCATTCTGTAGAATGTACCATCTGACGTTTATTTGTCTTCTATCACAATGTCTCAACTTTCTTTTATTTTGCATTTTCACTTGTGAAAAATCGGAGTTTTTGATCAAAAGCGTTTTACATAGAAAATATAACATGACAAAATGTTTATAACTTTTGTTTGTTGTTCAACATATAATCTTTTAGATAAAGTTTATTACTTATCGACAATACTTTTATACTAATCAAAAATGGGTAAACATTTTGTAAATTTAACTAGTAAACTTAATTGAATATAAATAATAATTTAATTTTACAGCGAGAATACTCGTGAAAAACAAGCGAGTAATAAATTTTATTAAATAAAATAAACAATCAGAATTTTTTTGATAATTAAAATTTTTTTTTTTGATTTAAATAATATAAATTAATATTTTTTTAAAACCGAAAAATAATAATAATCTTATTTGAAATTATATCATTAAATAATATCAGACAACTTTTCCAAATTCTGTATCATATGTTGTATGTGCAATATTTGTTTTAATTT
>JAJEKB010021351.1:451766-464864 GCA_022393335.1 Macrotrachela quadricornifera
ATTGTGAAAGAACAAAAACGCAACGTAATGTAACTGACTTTTTTTTTCTTATATATTATTTCAACATAGACTATTAAATTTGCATATATACTTACTACCTAAAGTCGCGGAAAGGAGAAGAAGAGCGACCAAATGATGCATAATCACACAGTTGGAAAAAAGAAATTTCTTACATGGAAAGATATTCTTTCTAAGAAATTTATATCAATGAAATAAAATCATATGTCATTATATTTACCAAGTCTATCAGTTAGTTTTTAAAGATATAGAAGAATCTAGAATAATGTATATATATATATAGTTAATTAGTAATTCAATCTGGTCATAATATTTTTATTTTTATGATAAGTTATATATTTTTTCATATTTATGACTAATGATTGTTTTCAGTCTGATAGGGAACATATTAAACCTGATATAAATGACTAATTTTAATAAATCTAATCATTTGTTTTTATTACGCTTACATGATTAACGATGACATTAAAAGTGATTAGACAGCCATTATACCATATCTATCAACCTAACCTTTATTATACAATTTTGGTCAATTTGGAATTTTATATACACTCTGAAATATAATTCGTTAATGTTTTTTAAATTATTATGAACAGGGTTTTTTTTGTCAGGAATATGTATGATTGTTTTTAGCAAACTTGAATGTTTTTTATAACCATATAGAATACTCTATCAGTCCATAAATGGAAGTAATTCTGTTGCGAGTAGTGAATTATATTTTTTATTTTATAATTTAACCATAGAGATATATTTTGATTGTTATTCGATTTATAAAACGAAATAAGATGATTATATTTATTCTATTCGATTAATTATATATTTTATTACTAATTTTTTATCATGACGACTGAATAATTCGTTTGATAATAGTACCTGGTAAAATATTTTTTTGTTTTTTGTATCAATTGGGTGTTTTCGATGTATTATTTTTGTCCTTGGACAACGAAGAAATTTGATGATTAATACATTCTTAATACCTGGTAGAATACTTGTTTGTTTTCCTATCGATGACAAGGACCCTCAAGACAATGAATGGTTACTTAAACATCAATAAATACCGAATAGGTTTTTTCCCCCTCAAACTATGTAGATATTTTTATTAAAGATTCGAATATACAGAGATACAATAAATGAATGATCATTAATTTGATATTTCTCAATTGTTATATTTGAACAGATTTCTAGAAAAAAAAATTTTGTTTTTTGATATATTGATTAATTTAAATTTTTCATAAATAAAATAATTTGATTTATTCTTTGATGAGTTTAATCAATATTAATATCAGTAATATTTAATTTATTCTAGTCGTGAAAAATGAAATTATTATAAGTATTAATACTATTCAAATGGATAAAGTTCCAATTCAATGATTTCATTATGTTAGTTGTTTTGCATATAAATTGATTCATTTTTAAATAATTTAACAGCATATTGATTATAATTAATATATGCCATTTTTAATTTTATAATAAATAGCTTATTTTTGTATTTTATTTTTTCCACCATTTAATAGGTTATATTATAAAAAACAAATTATATCGCATGAATAAACTGTATAATTTTCGATGTGGCAAAAATAGCCGACAAAAAATTTTACTTTTTTGAAAATAAAAAGTATAGCACTTGATAAATATAATATTTTACTTCTATAATGAATTTTTTTTTTACAATTATTAATTTTGTCTGCCAAATAATGTGCCTTTTTCTTCAGAATAAAATACATAGGTCAATCCAAAAGTACGAGCGTCTGTCACTTATTTTTTATGTTGTTTGATCATTATTCAACTGCACATCGTAATAATAAAATAACGTTGCGAATCCAGGGAGAAGCGAGACAGGTATTTTGTCGTTTAAACTGTGACGTATTGTCCAAAACACTTGTTTATCACTCTTAACGCTTTTTTAAACGAAAAATAACTGGAAATTACCTTCAAAAAACGTACCCAAATGTACGTAATAGTTTAAACGACAAAATGCCGTTCTCATATGGGATTGGTTATTGGTAAAAGACGAATTCTCTCTTCTTCTATTGCATCTTTCTATAATTATTCTTTGTAAATTGTATTCTCTTTTCACGCTTAATCTTGTGCATGTATATTTTTTTTTTTTTAATACAACCTATTAAATGATTATAAACTGAAATACAAAAATGTCTCATACATTATGATCTAGTTTTCAACAAAAAAAGTTCTTATTTTAATTTTATTATTATGATATCAAATAGTATAGAAAGATAGAGTGAAAAATAGTCCATCTTTTCATAGAAAAAAAGAAATTTTGTAATGGCTCTCAATATATTCATTTGAATTTTAATGTTGTCTTTTATAGGCAGTTGCAGAGCAAATAGATATTTCAAATGTGATTTATAACACATTCAGAAAGAAATATTGCAAGAATAACATTAGTAAATGAATACCAGTTTGTTATCATTAATACAATTGATTAAAATTTAGTATTCGAATTTTTTCATTTGATACTATTCTCCATCAAAACATTTTTTTACACCGATAGTGAATCATCATCTAAAGAATATTCATAATTCCTATAAACTACATCCATATAATCTTCGAATAGTTATTAATACATAATATCAAGTATATTTTTCTAAAAAAATTAAGATAGCATCTTAACATACAATAATCATTAGTAAATCTTTAGAAAATATGATTTTATCTTAATCATAATGTATTATAGATGAAAACGATATATATATCGCAACAATATTAATAATAAATCAATCATTAAATTATTTATAGTTCCGAAAAAGTTCTATAAATGATTGAGGTATGCCATAGATTGAAAAATTGAAAAGTATAGTCAAAAGAGGAGAGATTTTCAAGTAAAATAATATTCATTTCTTATACGATTTCTCTGTATTTTTTTTAAATAAATATATATTTAATTATTTATAGTCTTATAGAGAATATAATTCAATGAATATTTCTGATTGTTACAAGTAAATTACATGATCTCTGATATAAGTTATCAAAATAGTAATTCAATTTCATTTCATTAAACATTCTTCATTTAATTTATTTCTTATCATCTTTATAATTCAAAATGTTTACAATAAGTTCGATCTCTCATTGTAAATCTATTATTAAACTTAATTTTATTCGAAAAGACAAAAGATTTAAACTAATGAATTTAATATTAAATATATTTCATCTTTTTATATAAGATACTTCTGAACTGAATACAATACAAAATTCTGATATCACATGTTAACATATTTCATTGTTATCTAGCGATAAATTAATTCTACACTCTGAATATCTATATAATTAATCTTATTTACAAAAGTGTAAAAACCGTAAAAGAAAAATTAACGTAAATATTCTTTTACTATTTATCAATCGAAATGAAGAAAAAAAATATCCTTGAGATACTAGTCGCAGTACATATAGTGAAAAACATATCCAATAGAAGAAAATACAGCTCTTTCGTTCTTTATTCGTCATTGGTATATATGATGGACAAAATAGATGAAAAACAAAATTAATACGAGCAAATATTATTTTGCTTTATAGTTTTCTTCGAACACGTGAAATACAGGTAAATACAAAAGTAATGATAATGTTTAAGGTTATTTTAATTCAAAATATAAATAATTTTTGTGGATTATATATCGATAATATTCAAACACAATTCTACTTATTTAATTATTAAACTTACTTCTACATATTAAACATAACAGATAGAATATTAAAAAAATAATCATAGCGATATTATTATTGTTTTTTTATTTTAGTTAAATATGTTATCAATCGTAAAACTTTCCATAATCTCTCTAGTTATATTCTATATAAATATCATTAGAATAGATTTTCATACAAATAAGAATGTTAAAGAATTCGTACGTATATCGCTTTGCCATTAGTTCATCAATATCATTTCATAGAAAGATTATTTCTTATTAAGCAAAAAAAAACTACTAATTGATAAGATTCAAGGTTAAATCTTTTTTTTTTTAGAGATAAATGGTATAGTCTTGAATTTCTATTTTTGTAAATTTTATTAAATATTTTCATTTCTATTTTATTGAAGTTAAATGTCTAGAAATACAAGTGCATCAATGATTGGTATCAATCAAAAAAATCCTTCTCAAGAAGTTCAAAGACCTATTACACCTATTATAAAATTTGAACAGAATTCTTCTCGTGAAAAACATCATCTTCGCACTGAAATTAATATTACACTTATATCAAATGATATAAAACCAACATATCTACATTCACAATCAATACTATTTCGTATAAATCCTACAACTTCAAATTTATCATCATCATCATCATCATCATTAAAAGAAATAAAAAGTAAAAATTATAAATCTGAAATATATTATAATCCTAAACTTGAAAAAAAAATTAATCAATTAGAATCAAAATTACTTGTTGATTTATCTTATTTTCAATTAATTGATTCAGATATATTAATTATAGTTAATCAAATAATAAATAAAAATATATGTACAGAACTTTGGTTATATGGAAATAATATAACATCTCAAGGTATATCAATATTAGCATTAAGTTTAATAAATAATTCAACATTAAAAAGTCTTGATCTTTCATTTAATAAAATATCTGATCTTGGTGTACGTTCATTAACATCTGTACTTATACCAAATAAAAATTCATCAATTAGTATTTTACATCTTAGTAAAAATGGTATTACAAATGATGGTATTAAATATTTATCTGATATGCTTAAAGTAAATCAAACATTAACTGAATTATGGTTATCAAATAATGAAATTGGTAATGATGGTGTTAAACAATTAGCTAATGTATTAGCTTATCATAATAAAACATTGAAATTTTTATCACTTTCAACGAATATATTTATAACAGATATAAGTATTAATTATTTTAATGAAATATTTCAACATAATAAAACATTAAAAACAATATGGTTAAAAGATTGTAATTTAACTCAACAAGGTAAAATAAAACTTCGTGAAAAAGCAAATCGAACAAAACAAATTAAAATCGAATTATAATTTACATATATATTTATTAATAATAAATACATTTTATTTTTATAATACACTATATTAAAATATATTCACCATCTTTTTTTTTAATTAAAGAAACGTTTTAGCAAATAAATGGATTCTACAGATGTTGTTTGAAGATAATATACTGATTATATCAATACTCAATAATCGATCTGCATGATGCTTTTGGCATACCTACGTTAGAAACCGAATATAAAAAGTGCCCAATGAATAGAATAAGGAACGTTCAAATTCATAGTTACGAACTTATCTCCTATTATTTGTTAAGAAAGAATCTCATCAATACCGTTACGTTTCACTACAAAGAAAAAAGTATGTGTTCAGCGACTTCAGAAAGGAAGAAAAGAATAATCTCTATGTATGATGACTAAAATAATTACAATACCTTTCTTCATAAATTACTAAATTTTGCATATTCCTAATAGTATTGTTATTTGTTGCAATTCGATTGACTATACATATAAGTTATACTATACGATTTAACTAATCTCTGATGGATGTGATAGTCTAGTGGAATACTCTACAAAACTCAATAAAAATACAGTTCTTCAAATCAGTTTTATAAGAAAAGTGTTCGTGAGCGTGATCCTTTTTCAAGTGTGATATTGTTGATTTATTCCTTTCAAGACTCTTGAATAATAGTTTAGATATGGAAAAATAAAAATGAAATCATTTCTTATGAAATATCCCTTTTCTGTTTGTATATTAATTGTGGATCAAGATTCAATTATTATATCAATACATAAATACAAGTTGCTGATTGTTGATAAAAAAAATTTGATAACTTGTCTGATATGATTCAAGAATGGTATATTTAATGTATGAAATCGTTTTAGATTTTATTAATATTTACTGCCATGCATACAACTACCCTATCTCATTTTAATATTATCTTAATATAAAATGACCTTCCATGTTTTTAATTCGTTGCTTATACGTTTTATATCTTTTTATCAGAGAAAAAAAACATTTAACGATCACACCATATTATTTTTATCAACAGTATGCAAATTATCTTCATATATAAACATTCAAACGAGAATAAGACAAAACACAAAAGGTATATAAATAAAATAAATAGTATCATGAAATTCTTCTAGAGAGATTTATCTACTATGATAACTGAATATCCTTGGTATATATATTTTTTAATTGAAATAATTTTAATGACAATTCCATATTATGGTATAAATTTCTATGATTATTTGACAAAATCTAAATCATGGAGACATGAAATACAAAAACGAAAATCTCAAGATATTGAACTCAAAGAAGCTTCTGTAATATCACATTCAATAATACATTTTTCAATGCGTGCTTCTGTATGGTATTTTCAAATATATAATAAAACAATGTCAAATATAAATTCTATATCATTAATATCATTTATATTAAAAATGATTTTATTCGATGGTATTGGAATAATATTTCATCAATATCAACATTCAAAATTTGGTCGAATTTTTAATCATTTAAAACATCATCAATTACGTACACCAACATTATCTAGTTCAGCATATTCATCAATGGGTGAATTAATCTTAAGTAGTCATATTGGATGGATATTAATTGGTTTTATTCTAGGTTCATTTTGGGATAATTGTTTATTTTTAGTTATATCATCATGTATAAAAAGATTATGTCATAGTAATTATGATCATCCATGGGAATATACTAAATTCTATCGTAGATTAAAATTAGTTGGATCACGTGAACATCATGTACATCATTTACATCCAAATAAAAATTTTGCTGATTTATTTATATTTTGGGATCAATTATTTGGAACATTTCTTGATCCAAAAGATGTCGATGGAATTTATGATCATACTAATATAAAAAATGAATTAAACTGAATAAAATTTTTATTTAATATATCTATATATTTTTCTTTAAAAAAAATTGATATATAAACATATATATCAGCAAAAACGCGTAACGCGTAACCTCAATGACCGGGAGTTCGAATCCAATGTCTTAAGAAATCATTATTGCCATCTTGTAGAGCATAATCGAAAGTGTATGGAAACATATTTTGTTCAGCGAATAAGTGATTTAAATCGCATTTGATAATTGATGACAGAGGGATCACTAATAGACAGAGAAAGTTCCCCTATTTGGACCATGAGTTCACCTAACACGTATATCCAAACTGTCTGGCATATACGAAGTTGATTAAGACTAATTAAGACTACGCTAATAGATATATCTTTATCCATAATCACGAATTTTTCATGTGCAATACTTTTGGATATCAAACTTAATTAAAACCACACTATTTATAACGTCATCGCGTTACGAAAAATGAGTATTGTTTTTTTTTACCTGTTGATCTCAGCTTTTTTCCACAAACAATAGATATCGAAAGCTAGTTTTTCATGGGCTATTGGATGCACGCGCTTTTATTCGAAAAAGATCGTGTTTTAAAATTATTTTGCGTAACGCGATGACATTTTTTAATGTTTTCTACGTTTTCCATATGTGGCAAAAAATGTTTTTAGAGGATGATTTATTAACCAAAAATCAGTGTAAGCTATGAATGATGTATCTTTTTATTGTTTACTAACAGATTGTCATAAGAATAAAGCTGATTGGTTTGATAAGTGTATTGCGTTCAATTAAAATTAAATTACCAATCTGAATCTGCTATCGTTTCTATGATATATACACAAGGTTGGAAAAACTCAAAATTTCAATTAACATTTTTTTCTCGATGATTTATATATGGTTAGATAGAGCTCAAAAAACTGTGTAAGAAAATGCACCTTCAATTCTTTTTCCTCTTATATATTCATAAAAAACGTCAAAATACTTAGATCATTCTATACGAAATGGTCTCAGTAACAGAATGATCTCGGTATTTTGAGGTTTTTAATGTATATACAAGAGGGAAAAAAATTCGAAGCACATTTTCTTATACAGTTTTTTGAGCTCTATCTAACCATATATAAATCATCGAGAAAAAAAATGTTAATTGAAATTTTGAGTTTTTTCGACCTTCTACCCACATTACTATACATATTAGTCAAACTAATTTGTCTTTTTAACAAATTTTTTTTGTATTAGAGGAATCAACAAACACAATGTTTCACATGTGTACACTCTAAGTGGTAGAATAAAAATAATATCTTGCTTTGACAGAGGTGTATGTATTACAAAATGAAACATACAAAAAAAATGATTACAAAAGTCATCGTCATCGCGTTACGAAGCCGTCATCGCGTTACGTTAATCCAACTGATCACTTTTCAAAATAAGAAGTCTGTTTGAAGAATTTTTTTTCTTCATTGGATATCTCAAACTGTTGGCTACAAAACATGCATAGAACATTTCCTAGAATACAGTGTACATTCGCAGAAAAATAAAGAACGAACGTATCACCCTCAACTTTTTGTTCCGTGCGCGTCATCGCGTTACGCCATTTATTTTTGCTATAATTTTTTAATGGGTCACTCAAAGAAGCTCCAATTTTCACAGGTTATGGGGAAGACCGAGACATATCTTTCGATACAACAGTAAACGTTCTAGCTAATCTTATTATTGATAAAAGTTAAAAGTACTGTGGCCAAAGCGTCATCGCGTTACGCTCGAGAAAGCTGATATATTATAGATTGCTCAATTTCTGCGTTAATTAGAGAAGTATAATAGTTAAGACAAGATCTATTTCTATAAACTTTTACAAAAACAGTGTTGATTTGGTTTTTTGTTTGTTTGTTGATCTTCAAATGAAATTTTATCGTTTAAAGATGTTCGAGAAATGATTCGAATTAAAACTTGAATTCTTGTAGAAGAAACATCAGGATATAAAGTGAATTCACTTTGGTTATGATCATTCTATCGGATTCTATCTTACACTGAACTATCTGACAGGATTTCTCTTATTGCAAACCACCAATATACGAGGGTGAGAGACCGGCGGATCTTGTCGATAAGATCTAATAGTATTAAAGCATCCAATTCTGTTTTTTATGATTATTAGACGATATTTAGAGTGTATTTATAATATTTTTTATAAAAACGCAAAATTCAGATCAATTATTCATACTTATAAATGATCGTTTATGAAGAAAAATGAAGATATACGAGTTTAATGAACAGTAAATATAAGTTACTTATTCTATTTTTTCCTTTATTTTACATTTATTATTCAGTAATTGAATCTAATCGTAAGCTAAAATAAAGTACAATTTAAATTGTTAATAGAAACATGTTTCAAATGCATCATTATTGTACCAATTACAGTTCAATTAAATTTTTCATACTACAAACTGTGATGCCAGGATTTCTTTAGGAAAATAAAGTATTTTAGGATTCTTGGCCCCATAGTGTATACTATGGAAGATATAATTGAACTATTGGATAGGTTTTACCGAGTTGTACTTGATTGACGAAAATCATTCGATCCAACATTCGATAATTTCCTGTTAGATTCTAGTGATTAAGATTTCGACTGAATTCGATTCTCGGGTATTTCGCCTTGAGTATACGTGATTCTAACACAATATTATCAATATAGCGACAAAGACAATTTGGTGAATTTTGTGTTTGAGTAACAATAAGGCCAAATTGATGTGGAGAAACGACTCAATAGATTTAGTATTGAAATAATACCATTAATATTACAGATTTGTAACTAAACTAATCGATAGAAGATACTATTCAAGACTTGATGTATTATCTGAAAAATGATCAAGAAGACTCCAAAAAAAGACACAGGTCGAAACCAAAGAGAAGTGAAAAATAATCTGTTTGAAATACTAAATGCAGTAAAATCGCTCACTTTATAACATATCAATAATCCGATTTCAAAATTTATTCATTCATCTGAAAGTAATTATGAATACCAATCAGTAATTTTTCTCGAAGTGACAATGGTAGTCGTAGTCAACATTTCATTAAGATATGCAAAATATTTCATAATTATCTTATCAAATACATATGCATTATACATCCATGCATATAATTAAAGTCATCTTATTTGATTATTAGAAAGGAACTGGTGCATATACCCCCCCGCGAGATTTCTTTCCTTTCAGTTATTGTTTTGTAAAGACTCATGTGGAGATACAAGATCAACAAACCAGAACGTGGACTTTTTTAGTCTTAGGAAAAAAGTCAATATTTTAGGAGAAGGATCATCATCAGTGGGTATTTATTCCCTTATTATGTCAAGACCTATATCTTATCCATAGTTGCATGAATAATAACCAAATTTTTACTATATATACAACTAAATGTTCTCTACAAAATAAAATTAAAATCATCTTATTCAATGACTATCCTGACGACCACTGCCTATCATAAAAAATTCTCTTTTTAACACTTGTTTTTCAACGTACGACAGACATTGTTTAATCTATAACTTCAGAAAGACTTGCAGCTAAAAAGTGAAACTTTCACCACAAGTGCAACTTTATAAAATCTATCAAATAAAAAAAGAAAAGCAAAAAAACTATGTTAATCTTTATTAGTAGGATTCAAACTTCTGAAGAGGCAGAGTTTAAGAGGCAAAACATATAAGAAAACAGCTAGTTTTTTAAGATTTTCATTATCAAAAGTTACTTTTTATGAAAAATAAACATCATATTCAGAATCAGCATGTCAAAATACACCAAAAACTTTAATTTTTAACGCGAAATATTTTCCATCAAAATTTCGTCCCGTAGGGGGGTACAGGTAAAAATTATCAAGTAAAAATACTGAGGGGGAGTAGGGGAAAAATTTTAATGGAAATGTTTCACGCTAAAAAATAAAGTTTATGGTAGATTTTAGCACGCTGATTCTGAATATCGTGTTTATTTCCCATCAAAAGCAATTTTCAATAACTAAAACCTCAAAATATTAACTGTTTTTGTGGTATTTTATATGGAAATTCACTCTTTCTTAAAATATCAGTTTTTTTGCTAACAGTAAAAAAGTCCACATTCTGGTTTAATGATCTTGTATCTTCACATGAGTCTCTACAAAAAAATAACTGAAAGGAAAAAAATCTCGCGAGGGGGTATAACCCATGGGAAAAGCACCAGTTCCTTTCTTCAAATAACCATTCAGATAGAAACGCATCTTTTTCATAATATTATAACTCTCATTTGTTACGATCACTAGTCGAAATAGAGATAAACTAATCATCATCAAGTTAGTACATAAAACACAAATGTTTTGTCGATGTTATTATCTAGAAGAGAATAGATTTATCTATTATTTCTCAAGATCTTGTCAATTTACAAATTAGTACCTTCAATAAACTCAATGATATTGAAATAGTGAGATCAAGTTTAGGAAAAAAAATACATCGTAATTAAGTCTAAAATGATAAGCAAAGATAATTATTATAATTTTATCTATTACTGTTGTTGTTTTTAGTTTGATTAAATTACGAATAATAATCATGATAATAACTTTTCAAAGTAAAATACTAGCAAATCGAGCCAAAAGCATATTTAACAAGGAACACAGAGAACCGTAGTAAAAAGTTAGAGGATCGAATTATTCTACTTCCCTTTCTTTTTTTTTCTTCTGTTTAAAATACTCTAAAGATTAATCAATTTCTCTATTAAAAGTTATTTATCAGAGTAAAATGTCTAATTCTTCCGATAAAAACATAAATGATTCAAAATTCAAATAGAAGATGAATCGTTTCTTATGATCATATTACTTAAGACACCATGGCAATAGTATATATAAAATGATATTTTATAATAAATGGTATGAATGAAAATATGTCTGAAATGAACTTATTTTTATTCGAATCTAGCCGGTTAATATATATAACAAATAGGTTTTCTATGATAATAATACTAATAATTTATAAAAGAATTTCTTGTATTTTTTTTCCTTATTTTTGTCTGTTTTTTATTGGATTATCAGTAGTTTCTCTAATCTCCCATGTGTTAATATCTGACTATAATTTAAACCATCAGAATTCAATTAAAATATTTAAAAAAAAATAAATTTAAATATTAATCATTATCTAATACTAATATGAATTCATTCTTCTATATTTTGACTTATTCTGTTTATATTGTATCCAAAAGAAATTAATTGCGAAAAGCCTCATTTTGTCGAATAAAAACTTAAATCTACCAGCTGCCATATCCTTTGATTTGAGTGATGTAAATTAACCTAAAGGGTTTTACTTATCTTGTGAAACATTATATAAAAGAAGAGTTGGAATTTGAACCCTTATTTAAACAGACGAACTCAATTACTTTCCCTCCTAGATAATTAATCAGACCCCGTTAGTTAAATTTCTTCATCTTTTTTTAAGTATTTTGCACTGAAAAACTCTTATTCCTGTATAAAAAATTTGATATACATAGCATAATTGCAAAGCGACTTTATACGAAGAAAAAGTAGTTAATTAATGCATGATCTTCTAATATAATCGATGAATTTTTGTTACGATTTGATTATATATCCTAAACAAGGTAGGTTACGTATATTTATAGTTAAGTTTTACTTCTTTATAATCAGCGTTACTAATCATATCGTGTTTCAGATTTTAATTTCGTAGAGATAGCAGACCTTATTTCTTTATATTAAATTTTGCTTTTGACGTTAGAATAATCTCAAGAAAGTGTTATATCTCTTTGAAAGATAAAATCTTTATATAATATTTTGTTTTAAGTAAAATTATATGATAATGAATACTTTTTTTATGTCTTATTATTTCTTTCACATCTTCAATTCTTTTACCTTACAGTATTGAAAAAAAGGAAATGTAATTAATAACTAGTAAATATTATGCAAACTTCAACAAAAAAACATTATTGAAGAAGTTGTCAAATTAATTCGGAAATAGAAATGACAAAAATCATTTTCTTTTTTACAGAACTATTAATTATTGTACTATTTTTATATTAAATTATAGATGGTTTTTTTTCTATATATATTTTGTATTATTATTTACATTAACTAATTAATTTTTATTTAGAACTAAATTATTAGAATTTCATAACAAATCAAGTCATCCATCATACTTTTGCCTTAGACACTAAATACCGACAATGTAAGAAAAAAAAATACATTTACTTAGTTGATTAAAAATGAATATATATAT